>UCOJ01000726.1:0-70299 GCA_900474305.1 Cecidostiba fungosa
GTGTATTATCCAATAGTATAAATTGCATAACCCGTTTTTCAGCCGATATCGCTTACACTTCAGTTTTTTGCAAAACTATATAATTCGCATCAGGCTACTGCACGCATATACACATCGAGAGGCTCGAATAAAAAAGATCCACAAGCAAACAACTTTTTTTCTTTTAATCTCTGCGCAAACATCGCGCAGAGTGCTTCGTAAACATTCCTACGAGCACAGTGAAAACTCGACGCGTGCAATATTATATATATCGAGTCACCTGAGAAAGGGTAGGATCGCGGCGTTATGTCACACAACGAATTCTCCGTCATTCTCTCCCCTTCGCGAAATTCGCCAACTGTCCCGCACGCGGCAGTTATGATATATACCTGCACCGACTCTATATTTTATATATACATCTATATACCTATACATATATACGAGGTAATTTCAACGGCGGCACATGTGCGCGCACGTGTGTTTGTTTTTGCGGTTCTCTCCATCACGCGCGCGTTTGCCTATATGTGCAGCGTATATAAACCTGCAAGACAGTCTGGCGACTCTCGAGGTAAGTATATGTATAAATGTTTGCGTGTATATATCTTTCTTTCTCTTATTGGCGAATAGGTGTGTATTTCTCCGCGCAGAAAAGTGGGAGTGGATGCAGTGGGCATACTTAATAAAAAAAAATATGTATATACACACATCACTCAATACATCAGACTATATACTTTTCGAATCTGTGGTTGAGGTTAACAAATAAATAGTATTAATTTTATAACCTCCCGGCTGACCCGACTCGCATATGCTCAGTTGATAGTTTCCATTTTCGCCACACTTGAAGTGTTTGGTGCTCGTATAACTTGAATGAAACTCAACCGGAAATGCTTAGGCAAACTTTTCAGCTAATAATGCATTATTTTAACATTATAAACTAATAAATCTATGAGCTAATAATAAGTTTAAATAATTTTTTTTACATGTTAGACAACATTTTTTATTCTAAATTCAATTTTAGATTGACATTTCTTAATCTAAAATCACAAATCAACGGACCAATCAAATTCACGTTTAAAAGGCTTTATACAGCATCCGGCCATCTCTTTAGAGAGAGAGAGAGAGGAATAAGCGCAGCGCATATAACGAGTCTAGGCGGCGCTGCGGCTGCGTGATCAATGACAACGACCGGAAAGGAATTTTTCGAGTTATCATAATTATATGCTGAAACGCTGCGAGTTGATTTCTTTTTCTCTCTCTCTCTCTTTATTCACTTCAAGCTTGCGACTGTCATTCTAATTGTACCGCTCGTAATAGGCAGATTAAGAGCGCAAACGATTGAGCTTTTTATATGTCGACATATACGACATTATGGTTATATGCTGATTTTTTTCTTTCGTATTCAAATCAAGTGTATTCTATGAACGATTTTTCTTTCGATATGCGGTGGGATAATTTACTGTCTGAATTAACATAGTCTGACGTTGAATTATTCCGCGAGGGAAAACTATATGAAAACTACATTAATTCAAGAATTCATCTGAATTAAAAGAAATGAATATTAAAATGTCCACGGGGGCTCTATATATACCTATATATACACTCATTGCCGGTATGCCGGCAATGAAATTTTTTTCGCGATAAAAAAATTAAAAACATTGACGTAAAAGGAGAATCAGGAACACAGCTGGTACCGTAAAGTACAACTATAACAGGAACTTTACGAGGTCCGGTCCATCAGTGAGCGACTCCAAGTGAATCGAGGCTGACGAAGTTGGGAGCATATCTCGCGACAGGTGAGTAACTCGCGCGCGCGCGCGCGCGCGCTGCATCACACGCATCGTGTATACATATATGGTATATATGTATACATACTCATATATATACACGCCTGCGGGCGACGCGCGCGCGTTATCGTATATACAGCCGATTCCTCGCATGCGCACGTACTTTGAGCCATTCTTTGACCTCCTTATATCCGGCGCTCTCTCGAGCGAGCTCAGCGTATATATGTATACCTGCAGTGAGGCTAATGAACGCTTTGCAGAAAATTGGAAATTCGGAGAGAAGTGCCACTTCTCTGACTGAAGGCGTAAGGAGAGATATCGACTGCTGTAATTACTCCGTTATTTATTCACCTGATATACAATAAATATATACATACATATATTATATGCAGTGATTCGAGTTACGTTTTACGGCTTTATGATCCTCGCGATTCTGGAGCTTCTGAATTTTCTCGCAATTCGCAAAGGAATCTTCACGTAAATAATATTATAGGAAAGTAATTATAGTTAACGTGGCGAACTTTATTTATCCTTGTGATCGTGCTACGTGTGATGTGACGTATAGGTAGTTATTTATCGAAGCTTTTAATTGCTGACGCAAAAGTTTTTTAAATAATATCTTGATAACAAGCTGCATTTCCATTTTGAATACATTATATTTCGATTTGACGTATGTTGCACGTAACTTTTAATAAACTCCAATTATGTACGTCTTCAATTATTTTACTAAGATATGCGATGATGCGTGAAGTTGATTTTGTAACGAATGAAAAATGAAATAGTAGAAGTGAAGTCGTTGATGGTGTTATCTCTGAAGTTAACTCGACGTTTGAAGGAACAGCGATAACATACTGCAAACACAAATATAAAACTCATGATAAATTTGAAAATTACAATTGATAATATAATATTCTCGTAACGATGATGCATGAAACTTTGAAGAAAAGCATTCATTGATAGCGCACGTATAGCGCAAGTTCAATAACCCACCTTACGTCAATCACGAGAGCAATGACAAATAGAAATCAGACGAATTTATCGAATTTTCAGGTATGTCGCGGCTATCGGTCAAAATGATTCAACTTATTTCTTAAAAATCACAGATAATTTTCACCGACAAAAGTTCATTTTTCAAAGTATCAAACTGCTTCCGAGACATTTCTTCATTATATATAGGCATATAACACCTTAGTTTTTACCGGCTATAAATCTCTTACATAAATTATATATCGCAAGATGACAAAAGTCTTGATCCCGAATCACAAAATTTCTCGTAACGAAAACACTTATCAAATCGCGATTTCGATAACTTTCGTGCGATGAACATTGAACATTCATTGCAATTTTCTTCACAAAAACGTTCACCTAAATGTTTTCTTAAACACCTAATATAAAACACACCATCTACATATATTATACTAATCAAATCCTTATTCCTCAATCAGCATTCGCGATACAACGCACCTATACGATATCAAAATCGGTATAGCAATATCTCAGCAAATCGAGCACACACACAGCTGGCGCTTTACAAAAAAAAAAATATATATCCCCGAAGCATATATAAGGCTAATGGTGCATTATTCTCAAAGTCTATACTATCACATCCCGTTCCCACGAGGGTCATCGAGAGGTGACTGCAGCGCAAGCAAGAAATAAGGAATCGAGCGAACGAACGATTTCGCGGCTCAAAATCTGCAATGTGTGCTAACGCGAAATGTCGCTTGCACGTATGCGGACACGTTTATAGACGAGAGAAAGGCGACGGTGCTGGCTATATGGGGGAGAGCGAGAGAGACCGCGGCAGAGTTCGCGGGGCAATGCACCTGGAGACGACAATAACAACAACGGCTTTTAACGATCTCCCCGCGATCTCTCGTGTGTGTATATATATACCGCCGCGCACACATGCGAGAAATTGGCGCGCGCAGCCGGTGCGACTTAGAGTATTATATACATGTATATATAGCTTCTAACTGAATTCGGTCATGCAAAACGGTTAACACTGTATACCCGTATGTGTACGAGTGTACGTGAGTTTCGTATATACTTTTGGAAGAGTGTAATCAATCATTGCACTGGATATATGCGTGGGAAACACTTATCGAAGCAAAGTCGATGAAGCGTTTATAGTTTTGATCGATGTCACGAGATTATAAGTGGAACGATAAAGTCATACCCATATATAACTATACACGTGCGTCTGATGTGATGAACTGTGTGACTGCTGTTGTCATCGCACAACACACTGTATAGTTACTGTAAAATACACTCGTTATTTTTGCTACCACCAGCCTAATGTCTGAACATATCACGGTCTTTACCACTTATAATCTGCGCTGTCACAGTGTACAAGTCATAGACACATAACGTCATCGTATAGTTGTCGAAACAAATTGAATTTCTTTATGTAAATTCAAATGTTACCAATTTATTATCTCAGTATCTGATTTAGCTTAAAAAATAATCTCGGCTGTTAATCTACTGGCATCAATGACAATCAATTCGTCGTATTTCCCAATAGACTGATTGCGTTCATGAAAACCTCAGTCCGGAGCGTTCTTTTATCTTTATACGATATACAAAAAAAAAAGATTCGTTTATTTTTTAATGTTCTCTCCGATCCATGAATTTAATTAATGAACTCATTGAAGAAATGAAAAGAAAAAGTAAAGTACAGTTGATAGATATCTGTCTATCCGCGAGTATACACACAGGCTTGATTCCGGTCAAACAACTCGCACCTACGCCCCCTTATAAGAGCTAGTAAACCCGTCAATCGAGATTCCTAATGAGATTGCCGATAGACCCGCACTATCGCGGCCGAATAATGATAAAGGATTTACGATCTTGTCACGGCACTTCATCGGCTTATTTGTCCGATTACATTTGCCGATTTTTCCTTTTTCAGTCTCCTTTTTCTTTTCATCGACGCGCACTTGCCTGTCTGCGTCCTGAGGTTTATTTTTAAACCACGGAATAGCTGGAATTGAGTCTGGCTCTGACGTTTGAATTATGGAGCTCGAAAAACAAGTACTTATAATCAGATTACGATTATCTCACAATGTGCGCACGGGTGCAGTCTGGAATTTTTATTGTTCAATTTATTAGCTTATTGAATATTTTTTTGTGAAATATAAAAAAATTACTCACAAAATTCATCACATTGGTTAAATTGGGCCTTGGATTTGGAAGGAAGTACGATCAGGAATTTTTTATTTTATAAATCATGTAGTTTGGTGTTGAAGAGACGGTTCCAATCGCGCGAATGCAATTCTTTCAGAGTGCTACATTACTGAGTTTTCAGTTCGAAGAATCTCGTTTTCGACATCCAACACGTGTCCACCGCCGATCAATATTTCATTGTCTCATCGATTGGGTGCGTGAAGGCGATTTAAAAAAAAAACAGCTAAGTGCACAAACAAAATGGTAAAAACTGATGAGCCCGCAGTGTACCGTTTAAGAACGTACCAAGTATTACTGACGTACATAATGTTACAATCAGGAATTGGCGAGCGGTCAATGCTCGAGTGACCCCAACAACAGTAAAAGTGACACACGAACCTGCTGTTCAATCCGTACGCGTACTGAATACTTCCATTTCATGTTTGATCAATGTATCTGATCCTCAAGCTTTTACATTTTTTTTCGACTTTCTATAGACATAAATTTCGTGTCGCTACATTGACATATACCGATTATCGATTGCGGGTTTAAAGATATACAGCAATAAAAAGGTACTAAAAGTTAAATTTAATTTTTATCAATAGTTCTCATTTGAATTTGTGTAGAACCTTAATAGCGCAGGATGTTTAAGTAATATGTAAACTGTATTATTGAAAACGTCTATATAAGAGAAAGGTAACTGATACCTATGAACACAATATACATTTTTTTTAAAGTAATGCGGTTATAACATTTCTTCACTGCTGTAGTAGTAAATATAGAAATTTCTAAATTGCCATCATCTATAACGATAATGATAATTCATCTCATTCGATCATAGGGGGTACCCCGCATTCGATCGCTTGCCAGTGGACTTAATTTAACTTCTTTCAAATCTGCATACGAAATAAATGGCTGATATGGTAACAGTAAGAACTTGCTTTAAAAAATACACGTTAACTTTGTAAGTATAAGAAGAAAAATCGGTAAGTTACCAATTTTCTTTTTTGAGTTAACGTTTCCCTGTATATTTTAGAATCCATCATTCTCATTCACCATGCACCAATAAGCTCGCATCCATGGTGCTATTCCTGTTCCATTGCATTCTCGCGCAGGAAATGTATCTTATTTAAGTAAACAATAATTGAAAATAGTTGATTCTACACACAGTAAACAATAACATAAACACCATCAGTAAGCCCAGAAAACAAAAACATCAGATTCCCCAAAAACGTTCTCGAGCTGCGCAAGTTTTACCAATTCCCACAGCTATACAGGCGTATCCCCTTATATACACGTATAAAAGCCAAAAAAAAAAAAAATAATACGACGGTAAATTCGCGTGATCCCGCGCTTACAGCAGCAGTAGCACCGCGAGAGTGCATAGAGACACGTATTACGGGCAGCATAGACAGCTGATATGTATACGTGCCATATCGGGAGAATCGGTATGCGAGTCGCGCGCCGGCCGGCGGCGCGATCCAAACCTTCGCAAAGGACGTTGACCGGTAAGTGCACACAGCTCACTTATACTCGCTCGTTGTGTCTTGTGCGCGCGGCGTTGTATATAAAACATGCAGTCTCTTTCTCCCGGCGGGCTGTCCGATGCCAAACAAAAGCGCTACTGCTGCTGCTACTGTATCGTGCCTATTATTTTAATTAATTAATAATTATCGCGCAGGAGCTTCTGCGGCTCACCGACTCACCGGACGTCCCGTGTACACGTATCTCCCTGTCGTCCCTCATTTGCTCTGCTGGTATTATACAGCCGATCCGTGATGCAACTCCCAAACGGTCCGAGAGTCGCGTGTACTCTCTGATAATCACACCACTGCTTAATTTTCTCTTGAGCTTTGTATACCTCACTCTCGTGAATGTTTATTTTGTGTGTATGTATAACCTACATTTTTTCGATATGCCATTTGTTTTGTGAAAATGCAATTGCATTGAAAGCTTGTATCTTGATTTTATTAAGTCTGCAGTAATTTGCATGGCGGAAGAATAAATCGCCTTATTTTTCAGACGTATTACGAAGACGAAAAATTGTTTAGCAGGATGTGTCACGCTTTTCTTTCTGATGTCATTGGCTGAAACGTTATACTTTATTGATTGCACAGTGTTGCAATTGAATTATTTTTGAGTTTCACGGATGATGTTGATGTTTTGTCGATATATACAAGAAAACTTGATGGGATCGCAAAAAAAATGTTATTGTTACGACTGCAGCGTGGAAAATTTAAAATGCGACTCTCGTTGCATAATTTTAACTGTGTTGACTTTGGTCATTATATTTTATTAGCATTATGACATTTTTTATTAATGATCTGCGTCGCGTTCATATGGTTTGCTCAAAATTGTATCCGCATGAATGAATATAATTTCTACATTCGCATGGATTAAATTTTTGTGCAACAAAACCATTATATTTATAAACATTTACTCTAATATTCGTCAGAACCATATAATTCATGCATTTTCACACTTGGTGCATTAAAATAATTCTTAACCACGTGACAACATGAATTTAATTCACGTTTTTCGTAAAATGAGAAATTTACAAACGTAATTAGCATATATGAAGCTCTTTTTAGGTTCATTAGGCATATCATCACACACAGCGTGTAATAATTACGTCGTTGTTATTTTCTTCGGCACTTTCAGGACTGTTGGCGCGCTCTCTGTGTTGCGGCGACGACGATTTCGTAACTAAACCAACGTCCGCAGTAAAATGAGTGAAACCGGCAGAAATGTTAACGCGTTCGGTGGATTGGCAGCGTGAAAAAGAAAAAAAAAAGAACGACGACGGCTACTGCCGGCGCTTCCTATTCGTCTCGGGTTTCGCCTAACAATAAGTGATTTCTTTCTTTCGAGTCGTCGCTGCAGTTATATGATCAACGTCGGGCATCGTGCGACGCTTATGTCTGCATGTGAAAGACGGAAAAGTTGTCGTTGTTTGAACTTCCATATAAATTGCAACAGAGCAGCGCAGGAAGACGCTATAATCGTTGGATATTTTAAATATTTCTCCAGTGATTCATGAAATTTAAGGCTTTGATAATAAACGGTATACCGATATATCTATACTTACTATGTACAGAAAGGATTCGAATTTCACATATATAATTTTCTCATTTTCATCGAATTACTGATTACTCGCTGGCTTTTCATATCGTGCGCCATCTGTCGGTGATCTTCTTGACTATCAAGAAATAAAGTAATAATACATTTATTTATCTTAACGTAATAGACGCGCAAGACCTTACGCATATTTTCCCAAAATATTTTCCCAAAATAATACGCTTATTATTAAATTTTAGCATTAAAATATTTCTCAATATCTCGATAGCCATCAGAATCTGCTTCAGTAATTGCTCAAATAAAACATCAAGCCACCGCGCAGTTTCACGCGCACTTAAACATGCTCACGCGCGCGCAGTAGGAGACTCTGAAACGTTGACCCGAGGTCGTGAACCTCATCGCTCGAATTTTACTCTCCCTTTTTTTTTCCTCGCTCGCTCTCTCGGACTTCTTTGCGGTTCTCCTCGTCTCTCTGTCGTATATTATAATACGCATCACTCGTTAAACAAGTGTATACACACACGTTCCGCGAATAGCTACACTGAAAAATCTCGACAAAACACCGAGCATAGTTTACACGTACGGACACGAGCGCGTGTCGTCGTTCTTTACCGATGAGTTATTTGACGCCTTCGTCTCTCTATACTCTTTTAAAAAAAGCGTGACGTCTCGCCACGCGCCGTATCGTCGGCTACTCTCGCGCGTTGTTACTCTTTTATTCAAATTGATGATATAGCCGGGCAACTCTGCTGTATGTGTGTGGGTTTCATTAAAGGCTCTGTTATTAAAGGTACGTTAATCCCGCAGTCTGTCTGTGTGTGTCATTAACATAAAGATCGAGAGAAGAGAGTCAAAGTAGCCGACGCGCGCGGCGGTGTCTTCGTTCGCTGAAACTTTGTGTAAATTATGTCACAGCAATTCACACGCGATATAATAACTACGTCGCCGTGGGTCTCTGTATATATAGCCGTCGGTCTCAACTATACAAGCTAATTTAGATATTTACGAACGAGAGTCAGGCTGCTTTGCATGTTTTTTTTTCGCTCTCAAGAGTCATTGAACGCTGGAGCCCTTTCATTCAATGAAACGTTCGACGTAGCGCACGTGCGGAATTGTTTATGTTTACTCAAGATACATCATCGGCGAGGAAATTATCTCTCGCCATTTGACTTGTATAAACTGGTTTTTTCTAATTGCTTACAATTGTGGAAGTTTTGCTGGCTTTGAAAAACACTGTGTGACGTCAAGCGTCGTTTGAGAATGTTATTGTTTACAAAACTTCAGAAAATATACTAATAGAACTGTTTTCATCGTATATAGGTATACAAAATGAAAAACACTTCCCAACGTGACTCATCAAATATCGAAAATGCTCACTCACTTTCAGTCGCTTTCAGCGCAGGAATCATCCTTTATCTTTTGAATCTCGTTTTCAATACAATTAAGTCGTTGCGTACACGCTTCACCTGCTACTAGCATGAAGCTTAATTATGGCACTAATTTTACTCTCAACTGGAAAACAATATCGCTTCGACTGGACTAATTAAATATAATTCAAATTTAATTGCTTTATTTACTATCTCAACACTGAGACAGCAAACATATAATATTTATAATCTACTATCTGTACAAAATTTCTTTTTCACGATAATTTCTTGACACCTACTTATTTAATTATTTGTTAAAAAGTATCCTATTAAAAACGAAACACTTCGAGTTAAGTTCATTCCCTATATCTTTTTCAATACGTGCATAAAAAGGCATATTTATTTATATTCATGTAGCTAAGGATTCGAAATGCCCAATCCCCTTCTCCCGCATCCGCTTTTCTCTACACAAAAAGACCTATCTGTGCCCTTATTAAAAAAAGGAAACGTATTTCACAAGGGGGAAGTGGCGTTTTCAGTCTCGAATGACGAGTGATCACCAGTTGAGCTCCAACATCCGCCCGCTAGAAAAAAATCCAATTTTCCTTCTTTTGCACAATATGCTATAACCGCAATAGTGCTAAGCCATAGTGTATATCCGTAAAACGAAACAGTTTTGGGTTCCCGCCACCGCTTGAACTTTCCAGCCCTTACCTATTTCCCTATCATCGATATCTGCACACAGAATGTACATAATAATATAACGATTTGTGATCTAATATACCAAATAAAAAGTATGCACATAATAAACACAATCAGTAGCCAAACTGCACGAAAAGGTGTCCACATGTCTTTCGCGTTCTCTGATTCTCTATACACTCCGTGTCCTCGCGCTTCCGCTCCCAAGGACGTTGTCCCCCTGCTTGTATATGTGGACTTTCCCCGCAAATATACGATTCTTTTTTTGGAGCAGCACGAGTAAAAATAAAACAGCACATCCTTCGTGCCTTCCGACGCGATGACTGTATAGTGGATGCAAGGATCCCCTGTGAGGAAGTATTCCTTGTCAACAAGTGGTTTTTGAGAAAAAACAACCCTGGGAAATAACCGCACGTGTTGTTTACGCACATCTATACAGACTAAACGGGTGGAAATTTTCACATGTGGTTCAATGAACCGGGTGTTTTGCTGTGGGGGTTTCCGATCTCAATCGAATGTTAAACGATTTTCAACACACAAATGATGGCTACTATTTTATTATTAATCGCATGTATTGAAGTAAATTTTAGTGATAAGTTATATCGGCGATAATTTAGATTATCTCAAGCGATATCATTAAACTGGCGCCACTTGATTTATGACACAGGAACACTTCTTTCCTATTTCCTACAGTCGATGATTAAATGATCCTTATGTCAACGCTCGTAGACGTTTCCACGTATCGCATTGGTCAATGCCCGCCAGTCTATAAACGGCCATGATGAGTGATAAACGCAGGTCATAGAACTCTTTCTCATTTCCTAATATTATCACTTGATTTTCTAATATCATTTAATTTAATTTTTTATAACACCTTCAAGTGTGACGTTGATGGATATTTGTATAGTTTAAATTTTTTCTCTTACTAGAATATGACGTCTAAAAATTAAAATTATATTTTATATACCTACTACTGTACTAGAATTGATAAAAATAAGTATTACCAGAATTGCATTACTTTGAAATTAAGGAAAGCTCACACGAGGAAAAATTACTTTTTCCTTGATATATATAACGAAATTGCAAGTTGAAGTAATTAGATTCTTGCATAAAGATGTGAATATGCGTAATCGTTCTGCTCATCTTAAATTCAATTTGGCCGTAAATCGTAAATATTTCAGATACTTTAAAGTTGACTAAATGATTCATAGGTATATTCGGACTTTTACTTGGAAACTTTAGCATTAGCTTATATCATTCATAGTTCTCCTTCCTTGTACTTGGGTCATCGCCGGCCATATGCTTGTAGAATCACTTTCGATGCGAACTTGACACGTAACGTCGCGACGCAAAAGCGAAAACCGCTTGTCAGCGATCCTAGCACTTTGACTTCTTACGCTTCATAAAAAGAGGTTTTTGACTTCTCAAACATTTTCACAAGTTCTTTCTCTAGCTAATTGAATTTATTTATTTTTTCTTTTTTTTTGCAGAAAGAACGACATGTCCTGTCTCTTATCGATACATAGGTATAGTTCCTCATCAATTGTAGATTATTTATACCGATGAATATCCGTATCCTGGATATCAATTTATCCATACTGTTACACTCTCCAAATTTGATTTTTTAAGTGATCTAAAATTTTAGAACTAACATGCAGTAATGTGGGGTATCGATACTTTTATCGAAGCTCGTTTTGAATTTATATTTGCGCAGATATCGGTATATTACATAGAGTCGATTAACTCATGCCCTTCATCGCTCTTATAATTATTAACGGAAATATTATACGTGAATTCTTCCTAGGTTATAGACCTTATATAAAGGTCTATAACCTAGGAAGAAGCCACGTGTAGTTTTCTATTTCTATGGCATAAATAAAATTATACCGTCGTTCCAAGGTGAAAAAGAAAAATTAACGAAATAGGGACGTGATAAAAATTTAAATTTATAATTTTGATGTTTCTTGTATTACTTTTTACGCTAGAAAAAATTGGAAAGTCAAACCCATATTTAAAAGAAGTTATCTACGTTAAATGTAAAACGCGCGCATTACCAGTTTTGAAAAGCTGCTCCGAGTATGGTCACCCGTTGATGTTTTAGCTGTAATCATTTATTTTAAAAATAAACTTTTTAACGTGAATTTGTTCATGAAACAGTTCACTATTTATGCTGTAACATAACGTAACATAAGTATTATTATGTTATAACATAAAAATTGTCCCGATGTAATAATGCCCAGTATAATAATTAGGGGAGATGCGTCCTGTATGGACATACATAGCAAATTTCGGTATAACTTTTAATAGAAGCCATAAAAATTGCTAATATTTGAATATACATGGTAATCTTCACTTGGTCCGTATTGGATCTAAAACCATCATTTGCTACACTAGGCGCTGCTTTACAAGATTTACATCACACTTAGCCAGACAATTTATTCTTGGACTCCAAACAATACAATACAAGTAGCATCGAGAAATTATCTTTTAACAGCATCAGCGAAAAAGTGAAAATCAAATCTTGTTGTATAACTTATTCTCCTCTCGTTCTATAGCAATACGGCCTCGAAGTATGCCTTTTGAAACATCAAAAACTACTGAACCATGCGGCACAACTGCTGCAATCTCTCGTCAAAAGTTAGAAACTGATGGCGGTCTACACTGGGCACATCTCTCCTAATTTATAAAATAAATATGTACAAAAGGTGAATATTGCTCTTCTATTATTCTAATTGGTTTAAAATATTGGGCTAGAAACATATTTGATAGGACATACAAGTATGTTATTACATTGGTAGTTGCACCATTTGTTGCTGGTAGCCAGGAACACATAAACAACCATACTGGGAACTGTTCATAGTGGGCAATTCTCCTCTATGTAAAACTAAAGCCTAGATCTTAAGATGAAAGATGATGTTATTATAGATATATTGATCAACAACATGGATCTTTACCAAAGTTAATTTTCACGTGATTGTAGTATGATATGTCACACTATAATCACGTGAAAATTGAATTAAATTTTACTAAACAAAATTGATTAGACAAAAATAACTCAATGCTATTTGTTATTCCACGGCGTAGGCAAAAGCAGTTTTATCTATGACGTCAAAATATTGCGTCGAAACAGAGCTATAAGATCGATCAAGGAATAAAAAAAGTGCCTCCACTTTTCTTTCCTCCTGCGTTTCTAAGTCTTAGGTGACGCAATCGAAGAATCAATGTGTTTACGTTGTCGGAGAACAAACGAGCGAACGGACGGACGGACGAAGTTAAGAAAAAAAAAGTAAAAGAAACCACCACGCAAAAAGAAGCTCAACTGCAACAGCAGCAACACGCGCGCTCCAAAAGGGTTCGCTTGGAGCCACGTGTTGCTGGAGGCGAGAGAAGCATCGCAGGCGTAAACAAATCTCAAGGACGAAGGACTAGTCGAGAGACTCGTCGCTGCATGCAGTAGAGGTATACGTGCAGCGAACGGGTTGGCCGATGGTGGATGCTGCGACGCGCGCGAGCAGGGTCACACGTGCAGAAAGACGTGCGTCGCCGAAGAGATGCAGCAATAATGAGCGCGGGACGAAGCGCGGGAGGTTTGACCTCTGCTGTAGGCGAAAATATATAATAGCCTTCCTCCTTCCCGACGCGTGCCAACGTTTAGTCCGTTGGACCTTCGGACTTTCCTCGTATGCATCATTGTCGTCATCGCAAGCCACCACCCGGTCCCATCGCGGGTCCCCGCAGACACGCAGAGTGACGTTTTTGGATTCTTCTGCGAACTGTTTCGTGAGTTACATTATTTCGACTGCCAGAGGGATTTAAGCACCGCTTCGCTGTATTTGTTTTCGATCGCGCGCGCGCCCCAAGGCCTTGTTCGACTTTTTTTAAAGATTTAACGAGGGCATCTGTATACAGGTATTTTTCATATATTTGTATAGAAAATGAAATGTATACATACGCGGCTCGATGTAATCCTTTGCGTGAACAATATGAATTTCAATTTATCATTCTCAGGGTATATACAAACGGGAACAATAACATTTACCCATATTATATTTACCTAACTGTTCCAAACATTGTCAAACGCTGCCTTACTTTTGAACATCGGACACTCGGCAACATTAGAAAAAGTTTAGCCAAATATGATAATAATATTTGGCAACATTTGGCAAAGCAAATATTTTTACTTATAGCTATATCCCTTGAAGTCCTTCCTCCCAAACTTTGCTCAACTTTGCCATACTTTGCTATACTGTGCCAAATTTTACCAAATTTTGCCAAATTTTGCCAAACGATGCTAAACGTTGACAAACTTTGCTAAACTTTTTCTAATGTTGCCGAATGTCCGAAATTCAAAACTTTGGCAACCTTTGGCTAAGTTTGGCACAATTTGGCAGAGTTTGACAAAATTTAGCAAAAAAAAAAATATTTTCAGGAGGGCGCAGAAGAAAAAAATGCGTGTCAGCTCACCAAGATACACGAATGCTCATATACTTTGTATAGTCAGCAGTGGCACGCAAAATTTTATAATCTACAAAATGCACAGTATTTGTTTAAAAAAATTTATCGATAAAAATACAAAATGTTTCTCAAGAATCTGTGTATTACAAAATTTGCGTCTTTTTTGACAATGTTTATCAAGACGAGAGCTGACTGCCAAAACAGCAAATCCTTGGTGGAGATTTCTAAAAGCTAAAGACCTTGTCCAAATACAGTCTAATTACGAAATATAACCCGTTCCCAGAAATTGGTATTAGATTTTCATTAGTTCTCGAAGTCTGGCGACGCATGTAAGTGTATCTTATTTTAGAAGCCCGGATAGCTGCTTTTTGTTTTCGTCTCGCGCAGTCTACTACATATTTATACGCAGTAGGTATTGCGTACGATTTTTTGCGAAAACTAAAATCCGGACACGCGCTTGGATTCGTTACCTTGCTTTTTGTTAACTTCACTGTTTTGATTTCGTTTACAATGCATGAGGAAATCTTTTTAAGTTCGCCAGTTTATTCTATAGAATAGTTTTTGTGATTAGAGAATAATGTATTTTATAATAATAATTTGTACTGATTCACAGCTCAATTGCTTCGGAAATAAAGTGTTAGATATCATTAATCGATGTAAATTCATGGATAATTCAGATTCTGTCCCTAAATAAATCAATACCTTATGAAAACGTATTATATTCTCTTCAATTATGCAATAATAGCACAGCTAACATATCACTATTTTAAAGTTGAATTTCAATGTTCATCAGAATCCACAATCCATTAAGATCCCGAAAAGTACTTTCCCACCCCCGAATAACGAGAAAGTAATCAGAAGCATCACGCCATAACATGAGCTGGCATAAAAACATCGATAATAAATAGTATCTCGCACCCCATTCGGGAATCTCAGGATAAGTGTGCGTGTTTCTTGGTGTATTATGTATGGAAACTTGTGCGGGTGTGCGTATCCGATTCGCACACACGTGTGTGACGCACGCTTTGGAATCCGAGCGGAGACCTCGAGCGCGGCCAGCGACACCGCGGATCACGACAGGAGAATCTCTCTCTCTCTCTCTCTCTCTCTCTCTCTCTCTCTCTCTCTCACACTCAATGGTTTGTGTGGAAATTACTTTATCAATCTATCTAATATGTGCACTTTCCGTATACATCATTCGATTCAGAAAAATTAACGAAGGTAAATAAAGTTAGTATAGGTGCGCGGAGAGGGATGAAGCACGTGCCAGACTGTATACATATAATCCTCGAGGAACACGTCTTGCGAGTAGACAAGCTAATACAAGGTGTGCTGGCTGCTATCGCGCGTTAACTTGACGCCGGTGCACGTATACTTTCTAGAAGGGATGATAAGCGAAGCATCGTCTCAATGGACATGTCATAATCTCGTGATGCGTAAAATATGCTTATTCTGTTAGATGTACCACAGGAGCAAAATAAAGAGAAACAGAGTTAGTATATATACGGACGAGTCATAATATTCTAAGTAAAGTGAATATAATCTTGGAATGCTGCGTGGTCTTTGAACTGTAAACATTATATTTTTAAAGGGCGTTAAGTTATCGTGTTTTGTATAAAAGCGTTGGTATATATTTTTGAACTGTGTGAATTGTGCACACTCTTAAGTAGTATTGTACGTCACGGGTACATATTTGTTTAGAAAATTTGAAATCGAAAATTGAATTGCGTTACTTGAAGCTTGTAACCTTGTATACGAATCGTTGAAAACTAACATACTAAAATTATCTGTTGTTTGACGATTATAAAACATTGCAGTAATAAGCTTCTCCATAATACGTGTAAGTACAAAGTACAATATTAAAAATTCCAGTGCAAGTAATACGAAAAAAATGACTTTCAGATACTATTAAGACTGTCATTTCACAAACAAACACATCAATATATGTATATCTCGAAATAAGAAAGCTCGATAAAATTAGCATGAAGCATCCTAATTAAAATGCGAGTTATCTAATCGACAGCCAAAAAATGTCGCGGAATCATTGAGAAATTGCAAAATACACCCGTCTGAATTCTCATTTTTATTCCGATCTTCCTGGAAATCACTGGTAGTAATCTGTAATACCTGCGAATATAATTTGCCAACGGGTGACAATACATGATAAATGGAAAAAGAAAAATAATCTTACTTAATTATATGTAAGTGGGTATTTGGGCGCCGGATGATCAGTATAACCTTGAGCCCAATTTCATTTACGCCCATACTAACGTAAAATGCACACGTGTGAGCAGCTATACCCGCGTCTCGTAACTTCACACCCTTCTCCGAATTGCTTTTATATTCTATTTTGTCGGCCTGAGCAATATTTATTGTAATAATTAACTAGACTAGAAAACTATATTAATTGGAAATCCTGCAATGTATAAACTCCATCTTATACTTTGATCGACATAATTTTTCAAATTTATATATATCTTCACTTCAAATAATGTTCTCAGCTCTTCAAATTATAACATTTTTTTCTTTTAATTGTGTATAGACTTGTTATATGAAAATCCTGAAGAGACAGTGTCACAAGACAGTCGATTCAGACTAAAGTCGCAAGTAGCCAGTTTGTTGCGAAACCATATCTGTTACTTTTCCCCTCTCTCACCTCTCTCTTTTTTCTCTGCTTCTCTCACCACTCGTGTTGAATATATTTCTGTTAATTTAGCGTACTTGGGTAACGCATTTACGACACACACGGACGTTTTGGAATTTTTTCGTTTTTTTTTTATAAATGCGCGTCGAACAAGGAAAGGAGAATGAAAGTGAAGATATTCGAGATTTCGCTCCGATTGATCAAACTGGTTTGCTAAGCGCATTGCCGAGGTTTGCACTTGAATTCATGTGTTCGGGTTTGAAGAAAGGGTAGATGACCAAACAGCTATAGTAAACATTGATTTTCTTTTTGACGAATCACTACACGCTTGTTTACTTAAAATATTTTTATTTTAATTTAAAGTATACAATTTCTAAAATAATATACCAAATTACAAGTAAAAATGATATAACTGTAAATTTGAAAACTGAAAAACTCCTAAAAACAAGAATACTTCGAAAGTACATATGATGGATTTTGACTTTTTAGTTGATTTTCGTTTATTTTAATGGAATGAAATGAAATCACCGGCGATTTACGATATTGGCCATTTCGTAACAGCACGTCGTGGAGAGCACGCGAAGATATAAAGAGACAAGGTGCGAAAGGAAAAATAGTTGCCGGCGCATCGTCGCGGAATCTGTGTTTCGAAGCCAAGGCCCATTTCTGACTGAATAAGTATACATACCGCCGAATATTGCCACCAGACGTGTACAAATAAACCGAGCAGAATGTTAATGCAGGTCGTGGGCTTTCGCCCACTTGCAGGTATCTACCTCTTACATACTGATGCTTTCGCGGTTGAAAACTAAAAAAAATGGACTGCCCATAAAAACGAAATTATTATTTAAATCGTATTTTTACTTAATTTTTAAGCTGAATTAAAAAATTACTTATTTTTGACTTTTCACAGAAACAGTTATACAAATATTTTATACTTTTTAGTATATGCACTGAAAGCTCTCTTATAACGGTTATTATATAATTTTATTGAAATGATAAAGATACTTTTTTAAAAAATATACAATTTGTACACCATGTTCATTTATATGTATAGATTTGCTATCACAACGATAGCAATCTTAAAGAAAAGCATACGAAAATAATTCTATAAGTAAAAAAAATGACAGTAAATGATTTGCGACTCATTTCATAAACGTGTATATAATAGAACATTACCATAAGTGTTTGGTTGCCGTAACAAAAACATATTTCCAAAAAATCCAAATTCTTCGTGATTATTTACCAATCTACAATCAACGATCATAAAAATGGTTAGTAAAATTCATCCCTTTATACTATAAAATATTTCAAATGTATCGATGATGAATTGAATAACAGAGATAATGCATATATTTTTAAAAATAACAGTGTAAATTAACCTACAATTTTCCAAATCTGCATGCTACAAAATGATTAACCATGAATATTGTGGGTCAAGTCTAAAATATTGCGTTTGTTTACACACAGAATCAGGCAATCTGCTATGTGTGTGGTGGCTGCCCAAATATCGTCTACTGTACACAGGAAAAACCTTGTCCACCCAAACCGAAGTGTCCTCCAGTCTCGCCGCGCAACGTGCTCGTCGTCCAAGATGTTAAATATGGACCGGATTTCGTTCCATGCTGTATCAAAAAATACGGTTATCCTTGCGGTGCTCACGAAAAATGCCGAAGATGAATGCTAGTAAGCGAAAAAAAAAATCTTTGTATGCACGAGCTTTTAAAAAGTGAAAATATATTACACGACTTAAACATACAGAACTTCATAAATTTTAACTACACTTATAATTATACAAATGAACGATTATACTGCGCTTACGTAACCCTAATGGATACAATAAATTGTTTTTCTTACTTTCATTCGTATCTCGAAATTAAATCAAGTATTACATCAGCCAATGATATGAATTTCACTTTTTACAAAAGTACATTATTAGATTGATGCTGATCGAAAGAAATATGAACAATACCTTGTACTACAGAAACATTTATTTGACATTTATAAAGAACTGCTGTAAAGATACAAAAGAACATGATCAGTTTAGTTTCAAGTCTATCGTTGTAGCAACTAATAAGGTAAAAATATATACACGTGAAAAATACAATACATAAGTCTTAAACTACTTTCAGATCATGGTGATCTTATAGAGACTTACAAGCTTGAACTAGAAAAAGTGTGTAAACAATACAATATTGTAAGAACTTATGGAAATTCCAGATCCAGCAAATCGCTTAAAAATTAAAAGCAAATCAAAAGGTACCCTTTTTGTATTATTTACTTCTTATCATATCTCGAACAATATAAAACACGCAGCATAAGGCACGTATACATATTATACAGCTCACTGTCAAGGCCTATCTCGTCTAGGTCGCAACAATAAGGCCAAAAAAAGGAAACCGGCTGAGTATTGCGTGAACGCACGTATATACGCGTGTAGCTTGAGAGGAAGCGGAAACTTACCGATGCGATAAAGCGACGCAGTTATTCGCGCTGCACTATCTCAAAAATCGTCTAGAGGATCGGATTTTCTCGGAAACGCGAAACGTTCTTTCCTCTCTCGGTATAGGCTTTATATGCCATTCTCGACCGTCGAAAATAACGCACGTGCGTGTGCGAAGTTTGACGCATCCGATCTTGCAGATATATTATATACATATATATAGGTAACTTGCTGTTTTCAGACCCGACGATAAGCTATGTCTGAGCTCTTTTGCCAAATCCACAAAAATGCCGAATTCTCCGGCTACGGCTTCTGAATCGGACACTTTGACTCTTATTTTTCTGTATTTTTTACCGTCACGTTGAGCGTCTACTGTTGCATAAACTAAACTGAAAGTTCAGCATGAGCTTCCAGACAGGTGGTTGTTTAAAAAAAAATATATATGAGGGAACAATAAATTATGCTTATCTCTAAAAAGGCTATATAGTTTATAAAACAATGCTTTCATCAATTCGGATGAATTGTGCAATACTTTTTATACGTACAGAATAGTACATTTCGATAACACTAGTGCGAGAATGTAGTTTTAACCGTGTGTGAACGGTTGCGCACGAGAAAAGGGTGTATGAAAAAGTCACATAAGACTGAAATGACGCTCTCGTACTAAGCGTCAAAAACTGTTTTTTCATTTTTAAAACATCTCAGTATAAAATATACACAATATCACAACTAAAACGCCCTCTGATCATAATAGCAAAATAAATGTTCTTATAAATATTTCAACTTATTTATAATATGAAAGAACATTCCCCTCCATTCTTCGTATACATCAAAATAGTATTCTGACCCGAAATAAGACCTAGCGATTTCCGGCAGTATAGAAATAAGACGCGTTTTATGCATAGTAAAGCACTTTTTTCCGGTCGCAAAAAAATAAGAATAATTCATAGACTCTCTTCTAGCCTCTAGCATTATTCCTGATAAATGCGGTTCATTTACAAGAGAATCCGATAAAAGTGGGTCTTGAATTTCGCGCATTCACGAGCAACAACAGCAACTCGTTCAGCGCCACGTGAAAACAAAAGGACCAACATGGTATAGTAAAAAAAAAGCCTTTGATTCATCTCATATACCCGTACGACGCACAACTTGTTCCTCTTCCTCCTCTCGTAGAATCCTTCATGAATCAGTGCCCTAGAGTTCCTTACTCCTTAGTCACGGTAGTATTACAAAAAGGGGCGCACATCACGAGACCAACTCTCGCTTGTATATATAGGTATATAAAACCCCACCGAGCGTTCTTCCGAGGGGTTTACACGCGCCCTGCTGGCTTCAAAAGAAAATAACCGAAAAAGAACTTAGCTATATATACAAAGCCTGATAAAAACCCCCGGATCTCGAGCGCGCGCGTGCGTGCGTTCATTTCTCTTTCTTTTGCATCGCTTGTGAGAGCTGAAGAAGGCGCCGTTTATATATAGATAAAGGTGCCGCGCGACAGGGGTCGCAGGTAAGAATGAGAGCCGATTATGGACCTTCTTGGAAAATTAGCGAAAGAGAGTGAGAGTGTGTCCCGAAAGGATCGCGCGCATTCCGAGCTTGATATGTGTTTGTGTGTGTGTGTGTGTATATAGGTGGTGAGACACCCACTGCGATCGCTTTCCGATTCCCAGAAAAATCGTGAGCGCACCGGAACTTTATTTCTTGAATGCCTGTAGCGCAGTCGCTGCATGCGAGTCTCGTGCGCTATGCTCAGTCACGCGTCACCCCTGACCTTGGGGTTTTTCGATGTTTATTTTTTCTGATCCTTGAAAAAGTTAATTCGTTGATTTTACGAATGAACTTTTTTCAGTTTAATAATGAGTAAAAATTTGAAAGCGCACGCTACTTTAGTTACACCAATGAGTATGTCTTTATTAATAAAAAAATATTTAAAATTTCTTATACTCGTATATAAAATATCGTCAAATTCTAAAAGATTTGCTTCTTAATCCCCTTGTTCATCAATACTTGGTATATGATATAATACCGTAACGAATCACTTTCGTTTTTAATGCGGAACCAAGAGAAGCAAAGACTTTTCTCTTCTTTCACTCTCGTTCTCACAAAATAATGTATCGCGTTCCTTTCCGCTGATCCTGGGTATAAGCCAACTTGTATGTATATCTGTAGAAAACAACTTTAGGAAGCCGGGTATTATACGAGATCATCTCGTGGGTGACTTTGCGTGTGAATATGTTAAAGAACCGTTATAAATTTTCCGGGAATCGTCGATTGACGCGAGAAGTGGTATCGTACGTTATCCCCTTATACGTCGCGCAGTTATAATGGCGAGGGGATACACGCAGGTATAGGCGAGAATATTTTTTCCTGTCTCAAGGTCACTTCTTAGAACCTCGACCTTTCCGATTTTTTTCACCACAAAGACACGTGCTCTTGAAATTCTTGAATTCCCCAACTTCAACGCTGTATAGTTCATAGATCGCAGCAATTAATCATATAAATACTTATGAGTCCACATGTTTTTCATTCTGGAGTAACGACTATGATTATTTATAATACTTATGGGTTACAATGTCTCTGATAATCAAACTTATTATATAAAAGGTGTATGCAGGTCTTATCATTACATTATTACTCTTTTTATGTATAGCTATATATATGTCCAAACTTTAGATCTAATTATAATTTCGACAAATATCCTTGACGTTACCTCAGTGACTACGTAATTCAGTTAGAAATCACGATTGCATTTCACAATTTTGAAACTCGATTAACATAAAAACTTAGTCGGGAATTCATCAATCACTATTCTACAACGCCACTTAATGAATAATAACTTTTTGGAAAACTTTTCAATGACACCAGGTCATTGACATTTGAAGTTTTTGCAATAGTTGCTAATACCTAAACGAATTATCATCGCATAATATAAGATACATGTCTATTTCAAATATTACATCATTTAATAATCAAATAGCATTTACATAGATAATAAATGAATTGTTTAAAATAATAAGTGTTGAAACAAAATTGATGAATACTTTAATATTTGTGAATACTAATATACTATAGTATTTCCATTTTTGAATAATTTCAAACGTCTCCAAATAATTTGTCTCGAAAATAAGAAAAGATGAGGTAACGGAAAAATATTTCGAGAAACTGCTCTATGGGAAAGGTCATCGACACCGAAGAAAAGTCACGAAAAGCCCATATTTCTTGACCTGCGTGAATGGGCGCTAAACGATACCGGCGTTCAATGGGAATACCTGCGTTCTTGAGGGACTTAGTTTTCAGAATGTTCTTGATGGGTCGTTTTCCCCGAAATCTATTAGTTTAGATTTAAATGAAAGATAAATGTAATCTATTAGAATAGAAGGTGAGAATTTTAGTGTGCACTTTTGGAGCGGACATGAGATTTCTATTAGGATACATTATCCATATATTCGAAGAAAATGAAACATGCATTGCGATGAGTCATTTACGAAAACTTTCACAGATAATGAAGGATCATCTCGAGAGTAAACAAACAAAATTTTCCAATTTATTTTCAGAAAAGAAAAAATGTCATGAATACACTGCGGCACTTAATTTTTCAACAAATATCAAACTTTAATCGCACTCATTACAAATATGAAATATATAAATAATTTCTAAATCATTCGTATATACAAAAGGTTAAAACAAATTTACACCATAAATAGCTATTTTAGATTCAAACAAATATATATTGTTCCCAAATTTAGCAAACATTTAAGCTTGCGAAATTTCTGCATATCAGGAGTCACATGGCGTATCGCCAATGCAAGACGAAAGAACGAAGATTCGAGAAAGTACTTATATACTTCGTTATATACCCTTATCGTGACAGTCTTTCCGCGAGCGTACACCGCGGATAGGTTCGTCGACCCAAGAGATCGAGAGCTGTATAAGCAAGCGCTCGCGTGCTCAAGAGAGAGATAGAGGAAGAGAGAACAGAAGGCGAAAAATAAAAGGAAAAAGAAGGCGGGAGAGAGAGAGAGAAGAGGAAGGTCGACGGATGAGTAAGCCAAGGCTAGACGTGAATGCTCCGGTCTTGCAAAGCAGCCGCAAAGAAAGAGAGAGAAGTCGAGAAAAGGAGAGAACGTCCCTTACGAGACTGATCGAGACGGACCAGACGAAGAAGGTATGTTGAAAGTGAAAGCGTATATACATATATACGTACGCGACGAATACGGCGAACGAATATGAAAGAGGAGAGGAGGGGAAATCCCGAGATATAAAGTAAAAATAATATTGAGTGTTGGATTGCAAACGAATCAGGCCGTCAAGGTCCAAAAATTTGGAAACTGCTGCAGCGTTTATGATTCATATGTTTGTTTGAACAAAATCGATATGAGCGTTTTATGATCCTTACTGAGAAGTTATTGCTAACCGAAGTAATTATACTATGGAATATCAGAAAAATGTGTTTCAAAGCAACGTGTGTACAGCAGAAACAACAATAGGTCACGGGTGATGCAACAATCATTGCACTTTCGAGAACGTGTGAAATTCGTTTGTTAATTAACTCATAATTAAGACACAACATCGCACTTGATAAATTTATCTGGTAAAAGATATTGCAATTCGTCAACAGCCTCCATATTCGTACAATTTGTCTGCAGTATGTGTATGTATATATAAGAAAGCAATCATATTTGCTCTAATTGAAGTATATTTTAACCTACTTGATACATCCTTTTCGTTCTACTTTCTAAGTTTCCTTGAACAAAATTTCACTCTTATTCTTATTACCTGCATAGCCTAGTTTTTACTGCACCGGTAAACAGAGAAAGTCTTAAATGCATCAAGAGTGAAGTTAGACAATTTCACTCTTCAGCAATAAAAACAAAGCGACCGGGTGCGTTGCTGTAAACATTAAAAAAAAAATAATAACGTGCATACACAGAGTCAGTTACGTGTATTATAGAGCTTATGTGTATATCGATCTCTGCCGCACTCTTAAAACCGAGAGTCCCTATCGTCGTTCGAGAAAGAAAAATCGCACAGCAAGAAAAAGCTCCAGAACAATCTCTAGAAAGAGCCGCCTGGTGGAAAAAGAAATAAGGCAAAAGATAGAAAAAAGGCTTATAGATCCTAGCAAACGGACAAAACGCGCTCGAAAGCGAAAGCACGCACACACAGGCAAAAGAGGATGCGACGAGAAATAAGAATAAAAAGGAAAGGTGAGACTGCAGCAGCGTCGAGGATATATACATATACGCAGGAATCGAGTTCTGGGAGGATCCTTTTGAAAAAGTATCATGAGCTGCACCGGCGAAGGAGCCGCGCATTTGGCACCCCTCGTTAATCAAAAACTCCGTGGAATTTCTTCTTCAGGGCCACGCACCCCCTATATATATATATATATATATATATCGGCCGGCGGCTTTGGCGCGTGTGCATCTCGGCGTTCGCACGGTCCGCGCATTCCTGACGCATGATTTCAGGGAGAGCACGTGTGCTGAACGGACAGCAGCAGTCTCTCTCTTGATTTTTCTTTTCTGCGAGAGAACGAGCGATCCCCTTGTTTCTTTTTCGTTTCTTTGCGGAACGGCCGGACGCACGCGCGCGAGTTTCAGGGTTGCACGGATGCCCGAAGAATGAACGGACTCTTTCTCGACGCTTCTATGCGTTTGTGGACGTTTTCATTCCGGCTATTTTCAATCTCTCTGAATAAATTTACACTCTTTTTTTTATCTTAAAGCTCGAGTGCGATAAGATTCGCTTTCTATCAGTTCGATAACTTCCTGGAAGAAATATAAATTATATTGTTTTTTTAAGTAATATTGAAAATGTGTTCTAACAATACTATTAATATTTTTTTCTTTTAGATCAGTACTATTTAAAGATGGGAAACTCTATCCGAACTTCTTAGCAGTTTTATTGCGGAAGGCTTTAAGTAGTTTGGAATTAAATGGAAATACTTATGACGCATCTTCGCAGATACTCCCCTCGTAAATCTATATATAGAACAAAAAATTAGCGCTGTTTTATTTTGCTTTTTGCTTGGAAAATTTGAATATGCAAGTAGATGAAAATACATAAATTCTAGAAATTTTCGTACGGGTGTGTGATATTTTTCTGTAGATGAAAGAAAGCATCCTTTGATTTAAAGATTTCATTTTTCAAAATATGTACAACGTATTCAAAACCGTCATACATCGAACTTTGTGCAAATGAAACTAGGATAACACGCTTCCATGCGGCGCTTGAAGCCGTCTTAGCGCTTGGCGCCTTCCAACATTGATCGGCCTCGAACTGAAAATCACTATATTTTCTGGAAAAAATGTGCCACCTTCTTGCATCGTAAAATTTAACTAAACCCCTCAAAAATAGATTTACTATCAAGATTGTTTTTTATTACGCTCGCCTTTTTTATAAAATAAATTTACGCAATGTGAAAATGTAAATATAAAATTTTAAAGTTAATCAAAGAATGCCACGAATTTCAATTTTTATCTCACTAACCAACCAAAAGTAAGCGCTCAGTTTCAAACTAAAAATATAGGTATTAACTTGTAAAGATATTTTTAGTTTTAATGTGAAAATTCAACTTATAGTATACATATAGAAATCTTAAAAAGGTAAACGAACTTGTTCATCTCTGCAAATTTTTGATTTAGTTCTACATCCAGTAAATCCTTTCGCCAACGTTCTTTATACGAATACTCGCCGTTGACGACGTCGACGACGTGGCGCCGCTCACATATCGACCCGACGACGCACTTTATTATTCGTCCCGGGAAACGACGTAGCGCGAGTCACGCCGATGAATCCGTATCTCCAACTGGTTCTATATCTACTATATGTCATATCCTCCACAGAAGTACATATGTATATAGAAGTCAAGTACTTTTTAGCAGAAAAGCCATCTCGTCGAAAACAGATTTTTCTCAAGCTCAAGATACGCCGCGCGTAAAAAAAAAGTCGTCGACGAGTTAAAATACGTAAAATACTTCACACGCGTCTGCAAAAAATATATTAATAAGTGTGTCAAGAGATGCAGAGTTTCTTCGTCTCAGATGAGCGACGTTTTCATTAAAACATATCAGCAGCAAGCGGAACTTTAGTTATTTCCTCTGTATTAAATTACGACACACGTGAGCGGCATATCCGCGTATATATTGTAGCTGGCGATTGATCGTAGCGCGTATGGGCCTGTCCGTGTGAACAATCGACAAAATATCTAATGTAGGTCGAGCGCAGAGCAGCCCGACGGTGATATAACTGCAGAAGCTATCGGATCATTCGAGTTCAAGAGGCGTCCCGCGAGAGGGATGGAGAAAAATGAGAATGCAGTTGCCACACGCCGCGGCCTACTGCGACAAACTGCAGCAGCCAATTTTCGCTTAAATGGACCGAGTTCCTTCCTACATTTTAAAAGCGCGCTTCTATACGTCGTGGAAATCCTTTGAAGCTCTCTGCTGATGCTCCTAATACGGAGTTACTGGGATATTTATACAACTGAACGGCTCTTTTTTATAACATTTAATACTCTTTGGTGATTTAAGTGATATTATATTTTCTCTGTATTAGGATGTATTACATTTTTATCACAAAAGAGATGCTATTATCTTTTTATTTATTCATCAGATTGTTCAATTTCCAACGATTACAAGAAGTCTATTCTCGTTGCAAAAATAAAATCGCTTAGAAAAATGGATGACGAGCTAGTTAACGTGAGCTAGATCGAAGCCGGTTTTACTATCATTCTCTTGAGAAGCGACAAGTGGAAAAAAATCACAAGCGGTTAAATAAAACTCTCTCTTTCTGATCATTGATACATTGCCTTGTACCACAGCAAGATCTTTCGTAAGTATCGAAAACATCGTAGAAATTTCAAGTGCAAAATTATACAAATATAGATAACATACGTTACAAAAATGTAGTACCGGTCACCGGTAGTACCAAAAATATAATATAGTAAAAAGTAGTAGTAGAAGCGGTCATTCATAGTAGTATTGTAGTCGTTATAAGAGCGAGTCTCCGAATTCGGACTCTTTTAAATTATTGCGCCACGGATGTTATAATGTATTCAAGGCCGCGCGAGTTGTGCGGGCTTATTCATCAATCACCGCTTCTCGCACTTTCATTCAGCAACGCAGGCGAGAAGCAAGTGCTCGATCCTCTATTTCCGAATTTCGAATCGGGTATATATGTAAAGATATTATGTTAGAA
Source organism: Cecidostiba fungosa (assembly GCA_900474305.1). NCBI lineage: Eukaryota > Metazoa > Arthropoda > Insecta > Hymenoptera > Pteromalidae > Cecidostiba > Cecidostiba fungosa. The sequence continues at coordinate 27,817 of UCOJ01000726.1, forward strand.
AAATTTGCTGCGTCAACGTTGGGGTACTCGTTATACCGGATCTCGGTCGCAGGCATCAGTTATTCGCTACAACGAAATTTCATCTCTCTCTCTCACTGCTCGTCGAGGGGATTCTAATTTCTTCTGCAGGATGACTTTGCCGACGCGATTTCGCGTTGCGAAACTTTTGCGAACCGGTCCTAATGCGTTGAAGATGAAAAGTATAGGTATTGTGACCAATCGCTGACACTTTATTCAAATTTTGTTATTTAGCGAATCACGGGGAAAACGTTATAATCGCGTGTTTTATTCCACTCTATAGTGATTGCGTTCTATCGTATCGACGTGTGTTATATATTACAGCTCTTACGTTTTAGAAACTACGGAGTGATTCCTTATGAAGAATTAAGATTCATACACAAGGGAAGAAGGTACCAAATGATGTAAAATTTTTAATTTCAATGTTGAAGAATTTTTCATTACACTCTTTATTAGACAAAAAAAAAGATTATCGCGTTGTTCCGGTACCCCTGTATTTATCGACATAAAATCGGTACCTAATTCTTCTCTTAATTAAAGTAAATCGCGTAGTATGTGAGTATTTTAACGTTCAATATCAAATGAACGATGAAAATATTGAATTGTAAAATTATTAATACTTTATTAGTAGCTTATTAGAAAAACAATTCTTTTTCGAATTTCTATTGCAATCCAAATGCTCAACAATGTGATTTTATTCTTTAATTAATTTCCTTAATTAATTCTTAGAAATAATTATTTGACAAATGATACAAAGATTGCAACGAAAAATCATGACAATGTTAAAAAGCGTAAGTAAGAAAAATATTTATAAGCAGGGATTGAATGACTCATCATTAAACTTTGCATAAGTAAACAAAACTCTGCTGCAACGTAAACACCAATTCAGAGAAAAGTTCATGGTTACTAAGGAAGATCTATCTATTTTTTTTCCAAGCAGTGCAGGGACGAAAAACAGAAGACACCTTGAACCAGTTGAAAATTCAGATTGTCCTTGTCCTATAAATAAAATTAATGAAAGTCTGCATTTTCTTATTGAAATACATTGAATTTATATACATCAGAAAACGTTGCTCTGTAAATAAGTGTATGTCTCCAACATTTGAATATTCGATGCATTAGGAATAAGAATATTCAATGTATTATACAATCATGACAATTACTAGACCCATCCTAAAAGTGCATTAGCATTCTTCGTCATCATATATTACTCAAGTGTTGTACAATTATGTTATTAAAAATGTTATCAAAATGGTTACCGTTTAAGGCAACGACAATCAATTAAGTACACAAAATGCTAAAGCAAATTTTCATACCAGAAGACTATACTTGAATATTGTTCCGTTTTCGTCGTCAAAGCTACTCGAGTAGAAAAAATCTGCAGCGATGCAACCTTCAAACTAGATCAAGCCTGATAACGTTATTGCAAAATCCTGACGAAACAGAGCATCGAGTTCCTTAACACCGACGACTCGGAAAGAGTTATTCGGAGGGAAATGGTCATATTTCACGAATGCACTGCCAGGCATATATCGCGATGAATGAAATTCCGCAAAAACTTGGCAAGTACACACTCACATTTTCAATCTGATAGCAATAGCGGTTGACTTGGCGAAAACTCATCTACGGTCACCACACGAAACATTATACTCGCTAAATCTCCTTCAATTTTCTTTATTATATATTTATATCCTCGCACCCTCCGTGCGTACAACAATATATAATTAAACTTTTTCTCGTTTCGTTTGAACGATTGTCTTCGCTTTCGCTTTTCTTTTCCACCACTTTCCCTCTTAATCCTTCATTCCTCTCTCGCATATATAATATAATACCCGTTTCCTCGGCATATCGCTTATGCTCATCTTCCTTCTCTCAATTGCCCCGCATTTCAACTTTCTCTTTCGCTTCCTCACCCCCAGTCTTCCATTCCTCGGACATTCGTCGCCCCTTCCACATCATACACACACATACACACATACACATTACACGTACACGTGAGCGAATACATCAGGCACGCGAAGAGCGAGTCTGACCAAAGTCCGGCTACGTGTTGCATAATAACAGTTCCAGGGAGCTGTATATACGCACGCGCATAAGAATATATATACGCACATAAGCGCGTCTCTCTCTCTCTCTTTTTTGTGTATCTTTTTTTATCGAAAAGAGAGAAAAAAAAGGTGCCCCGTGCGTCGTGTGCTGGACTTGATTTCAGCGTGTCAAGGACAGCCGGCGGCGGGAGGACCCGCTCTCTGTTGTGTTGCTGACTCGCTTTTATTTACACGCGCGCAGATATACTATACATCAGGCTGTCCTCTCTGATGCTCCTTTTTGGGAAGAGAATCAGCTCTCGCGTACATCCGGCCGTTGACTGCTATACGCACGCGCTCGAAAAATTCACTCGTGTGTATGCGTGTGTCTGGAGGTATATACGCACGTATTTACCCGTATACTATGCGAAACTTTCGATAAGAGTAGGCTCGAACGCGCACGCGAACGTGTATAACACAGCAGCCTCGAACTTCTTTTCGTCCTCGCTGCCTTTTTTATGAGCTCCTATAGCGGGATTATATTATAGTGCCGTTGAACGCGAGATCAACGTTACTTTTACGCTTTTATTATATCATCTCGTTTGCAATACTGAGGGTGCGACACTTTTGTTTTCGTTCTGAATACTCTTAATTTAGAAAACTGTAGTTAAATATATTTGATGAATCTTCATGCAAATGTAAACCACTGGCAATATATAATTATGAAGATGTATTATATATCGCTATATAAAATATTCAAATTTATAATTCATTTTTCTCAAAGAACCTGAAAAAACCGAGCTTTTTTGTCTGTACACGGCTCATATTTGGGTGACATATACTGCATTCAACAGTTAGTTTCCAAAAAAAAAAAACATTCTTTTGAATTCGCTTTCGATGATTCTCTGCCGAGGCAAGAAAAAAGTTGAATTCGTGCACCCGCGGAGGAATTTCGTGCGGTTTGCTTTCAACAAGCGTGAAAGGTGTGCCCCAGAGAGACAAGATCTCGCCTGCGCGAAAAGTGGTAGTATGGCGATTTTTTTTCTCTTGAGAGAGCGCTTATATCATTTTAACATAGTGTATATATATTCGCGGGCGGGAATAGACGCGTTGTCCTTGACACGGCGAGAGCAGCGAGAAATTTTGTATTCCCGCAGTTCGCGAATCGAAAGTGAGACGATGTAATATAAAGAATGAAATTTTATAGAGAACGATGTGTAACAAGAAATTATATCACATTCAAGTGTAATACATATATTATGATCTTGGAGAATTTATGATCCAAGTTAATTTATTATATATGACATAAGATATTAATAAATTATAGTCGTCAATTTGAGGTTTTGTTGCAAAATCTTAAAATCTTAAAATCGCGGTGGAGCAATCAGTTGATAGTTATTTCTGTAATGTACTTTGTCACTGCGAGCTTTGAATTTTTTTCTTAGCGCAATTTAGATATGTGGAAAATATACTATAAGAAAAACAAATACTATAACACTGCAATGTATCGTTATGATAATAGGAAGTATTATCATAAATAAACTACATAATATCATGCTTAATGAAGTAACAAATATGATTTGTCGAGAAAAAAAATTTATCATATGTTTGTATAAATGTTCATATAAAAAATATTCCAAGTTCAAAGCAAGATTACGAGTAATCAGTATTGGTGGTAAAAAATAAACCAACTTCGTTGATCAAAATGGTAATCAAATGGAGGTATTTCTAGTTAGATGGATAATTAATATCCATCTAAAAACTAAATTAAATATAACTGATATATAAATATGATTAAATAATTAAATTTATAGAAATTTATAATGCCATGTTACATTAATTTGATTGACTCTAGCAGGAACCATTGTAGACAAAAAAAATAATTCATTTTACTACATATCCTGCATGTATTTCATAGATTTGCAAAAAAATTGCAGGTTTCTGATAAACCTAATACTTTCTGTGTTAGGAAGAAAATTTCAACTGTTTCACTTTCACAATGCTTCATACTCTATAGTATATTGAGTTAAACTAATAATAAAGGAAAATAATTTATCTTCTGTGCTGTTTTATACTGCCAAATTTTCTGCAGGGGAAGTCCCAATACTAACTTTCTTCGCATTTTTTCCTTGTATATATAAGTATTATAATATACATGTTTGGCGATCAAAAAATACTCATAGTAGCAAATGCGTGAGAGAGAAAGAGCTACAACAACGCATAATCATTGAGGATAAAACTCCTAAATATTTTATCGTTTGTGAAAATATTTTGTATAAAATTATTTTTGATAATAATAATGGTCATCAAATACATTAAAATATATAGACTTTCTTATAGATTAAATTAAACTTACATAATTGTTTAACAAAAACAACAACAAATTAATTTTAATTTATGCATATATTAGGATAATTATGTGATGTCTAAATCTTGGATTCATATAGCATTTACCTGCCAGAAATATTCCAAGTACTTGAGCTTTTAAAGCAAAGTGCTACGATCCTTTGAGTTTACTATACATGCTGGTGGAGTTGAAATGGTTGCATCATTAAGGGGGATACCGATCTCGCTTGAAGATTCTTACATAATCTTTTTTTTAATTTTCAAATTAATTTATAGTTTGGAGTAATATCTCAAGGTATTTTAACGAACAATTTAAAATATTTATTATTTATTACTAATATTCGGGCAAATTAGTAATTCGTGATATCATCGTTAATTATGTGACCTAAATATTGAAAACGAAAATTTGATACTTTTTTAATGATTGTCAGGGTTTTATTTTTTAACAAAAACCTTATTACTTTGCAAGTTGAGCATTATAGTATTATATTGTGAATTATTGGTAATAGTCTAAAGTGTGAGAAAAGAAGAAATGAACTATAAATAGATTGCACTTCATGGTCTACGAAATGATCATCTAGGTATGTGCATGCAAGGCGAAAAGAATGACAAGGATGAATAATAGTATTGTAACACGTGCTTTCCATCTTCTTCGTATTGTTCACATTGTACGAACATTCATCAATAATGGAAATACTATTAATAAAAGCTTAAAAGTCATTCTCAAGTTCGCTTGTCAATGAAATTCGATATTTTGCATAAAATAAAGTTTATATTTAAAAATATTATTTATACTTATATTTCATATATTTTCAGTTAATTGCTATTCATTAAAAGTATTATTACATATAGTACATGAGAATTACAAGATAGATGCATTTTAAACACAGAAAATGTTTTATGTAGTGGTGAATCTTTGAAACATGTTCTGAATGCGTATCGATAAATTAGCTCACTTTTACAAAGAGTATTATAAAACTGCATACATACATGTAGAAACGTGTCTTTAGCTTATTTATACACACAAATAGTTTATGGACACTTACGCGTGTACACGTCTTCTGGATACAATGATTACTGACAATGAACCAAATATTCCTTGGCCAACGCTCAGTATGTCTAGGTTACTATACCAGTAATTTATATCCATTTCTTCTAAGGTATTAGGATGTCATGGATGTTGTATGACTATACCTCTCAAGACTTGAAAATACCTATCAGATCCTTAGTAACTTTAAAAAACCACTAATAAAATTCGCACAAACTTTATTACCTCTCTCATGCATCCAACATTTTTTCCTAGTCGAATCAACTTAAACTTCCTTGAGCCTCCTGAGATGCGTCTTGAAATCTAATTTGCCAGTATGCAAATAAAGGTTATTTATAACAAAGACATCTGATATAACGTTTGAATTTAAATGCTAGGTATTTGAGACTTATTTTAAGACTTGATGGCGCTTTGAATTAACCTTGCTAAGTATTAACCTATTCCAATGTTTCTAATTGTAATTTTACAAACACTTGAACAAGAGAGAAGATTCAATAGTTCAATGCTTTTACAAGGAGATTGACATGGTTATAGGTCATGGATTTTACTCGTTAGTGCAAATGCTTTTGGAATTGAAACTATGCTGCAGATTAAACGTTTAAACAATGCAGGTACATTTGCAATCTAGTTATATTTATAGTTATAAACATATAACACAAGCGTCTTAAATTTGCTCTTGATGAGTCCCAACTTTATATCCCAACTTAATTATTGAAAAAATGGTATTTATCAAACCTGGCTGGTATAATAAAAAATATTTTTAGACAAACGCTTTCTTTTATGAACATAGAATAGAATTATTTCTAAAAACAAAAGCAAGTCTTTAAATTGAAAGTAGACTAATAAAATTGTCGAACTTTTATATTGAGATTGAAGCCTCGCAACGAAGACATAAATGTGCAGAATCTCCACCCTCTTTTTCTCTTGTTTTCTCGTTTCTGTTTTCATTTCATGATCAAGTTTGCCTACACGTCTGGGTAACAGAGTCGACACACAGCCTCTAGCTAGGCCGGCAGTCGCTGACACTGGCATTGGCCTACTCTCTCCGGCTTCTCGTTCACTCTCCTGTGCATTGCACTACGGTTAACTATTAGGTATATATTCTCACTCTCTTTTGTTCTGAAGCGATGATCTCTGATGATGCCGCAAGTGAAAATATTCTTTTTTTAAACTTCCCGTGGTACAGCTCCTTAATATTTTCTGACAGCTGAATTATATTTACTGTATTTCGGAACAAACTTCCGTGAATTGTGAAATTAGTGCATAGCAAATTTATACATAAAAACAGGAGAAAACATCGAAGACTTTTTAGAATAAAATTTTACTCAGCTTTAAAAAGAGGGGAATCATCATTCTATTTGTTCTCTAATTGGTCGTCGATTGGCCAATAAGATTACTCACACGGACAGTACCTCGATCGAGATAGATATCAGGATGTGCGCGATTTTTTATAATACAAATACAAAGCATCGGAGCGCGCATTCATCTTGCTAATAATGTAAAAATTTTGATTTTCAATAAAGACAAATACTTTTGGTTTATAAGTAAACAGTGTGAAAATACTAATTTTTTTAGAACAGCACCATTAGTGAATTATAATTTGGTCTTCCATATAATTATATGGACCATTCAATCCACCCCACTGATGTATCAGTGATATATAATAAACAATTCTTTTCTACACTAACAGTATGTAGATAATATTTAACAAGTCTATAAATAAAAATACCTGCTCAATTAGCGTTTTCTTATTTTCAAGAGATTCCAAGTGACTTTTCACAAAAGCAAAACTCTATTTTTAACTGCTATTTTTTACTTTACAGCGGCGCAAAGAAAGAAAAACAGTTAAAAATAGCAGCATCATTAGTCTTCTCCACTTTAATCCAGAAATTCTGGGCGTTGGTAACGAGGTCTTCCGGTTCGCTGACCAAGACAACAAAGGCTTCTCTTCTCCGCGAATCGCCACTGCGGCGACCCTAAAGTGGATTATCAGTTGCGGGCTCTATACGGAATCATTATCGCTTTACACGCGACTGTCGATATCAGCGCGCGCGTCTCGAAGAGCTAATAAAGAAAGAGTATAGTATATACAGATAGAAGCTCTTATATACATCAGAGAAACACTCGTATCTCTGCAGGAAGAAGTGCTGCAAGGTCGAGTTATATACATGTTATATTATCTATTTTTTTTTTCTGTCGATGGGCATCGGAATAAAAACCTGACCTCGTTTCCAAGTCGCGCAGTAGGATCTACTGCTCTTGAACTTCGCGCTTATTCTCCCTTGCAAGCTATATAATACGAGTGGCCAAACGAACCGAAAGGATTTAATCTCTCTCTCTCGCTTGCACATCCCTACGAGAGCCAATGTACAAAAGAAAAATGTAGAGCTGAATGCTCTCCGTGTACTTTAAACGAGCTTTTGTATATACGAAAATACTCGAATTGCAGAAGAAGTGAAGTGTCCTCGATTTTATTTAAAAATCTTCTCGTTGATATACGTTATAGTAAAATACACGTCATACATAACTTATATATATATACTCCCAAAGCGCAGTTTGTCCTCGCCCCTTTTCTCTCTTGCAAGCGACTGCACTCGCCTACTTGCGCTTTTTTTCTCTGGCTATCTTATAGGAAAGTGCCGCGCTGTAATTGGAGCGCGCCTTGGTGTCACTGAACTCCTTTACGCGAAAAAATCTCGCCTCCGTGAAATTGCGCCGGGAGTGGGATATGGACATCACCGCTCGCGATTGTTTCTCGAAGGAAAGTTGCAGTATTTTTTTTTCTCATTTGTTTATACGGGAAAATATATTTAGCTGTAAACTCTCAGGCTATAATAGTGTCAATTAATCGGTAATATTATCGAATCTCGATTTCTAACCGCAGCTCATTCACATTAGGTCAAACGACATCTTCTCTCGCAAACGAAATTTCTCGCAACGAGAGAGTAAGCTAAGCCGGCGCTTGTACGTAAGTAAGTATATAAAAACGAGAATAAGTGATGCGGCGAAAAAAGAGAAACAGCGAGTACGACGCCCGACATAAAGGAAAAGCTGCAGCGAGAGCATATCCGCGCGCGCAGATGCGTCGTCGTCGTGCGAGAGAGAGTTCGCTCTCGGCGCGTTTAGAAGAATTGCACTTTCCTTCAACTCTCTTCGCGCTCTATAGCTCGCCCCGAAACGGGACGAGAACATCGTCCAAAGAGAAAGAGCTCCGAGTATATATAGGTATGCGTGAGTGAAAGAGACATGATCTTATGTACTGATATAGTTATGACACTTTTACGCACTGACGGATGTGTGTGCGGTTGCAGTGCTGGCCTATATTTGTTCGAGCTCAAGTTTAGGTCGATCTACAGAATTTTGCGTTGTTGGTACACATTTGATGAGTTAAATTTAAATGTCTCAAAATTGGTACTCGTCGCAATGTATACCTAATATACAGAGCAAAAATCTCGTCTCGATTCTCATAAGGAGGAGTTTACTGCATTTGCGTCCACATCAGGCGAGATCATCGTCTGAAAAGCCGTCGCTGCGCAGCAGCAGCAGCAGCAGCAGTGCGACCGACGAGGGCTTCGACCTCGCGGATGTAGGTCGATTGTGGGCGCACGCAATCGTCGCGTCGATTTTGAAAAATGCCCGACCCACTTGCAGGGAGTTACTTTCACGGCCGCTAACCCCGAGAAGAGATAGCTCTCGCGCTATACTCATTGCGGCGGCAACTCGTTCTTTTTTTTCTCTCTCCTTTTCTCTCTCTTTCTCTTGCGTCCTCGCTTTGTATATGTATATACGGGAGCACCTTTTCTGCTGCCACTTTCTTCTTCCAGGGGAAAACTCGCTCCGCGCGATGCGCCGCACAGATAGCGGGGGAAGTTTTCGATTTGTATGTATCTGTATATATAGTATACGCTGGAGAGATGCGCACGTGTGTATATATTTATGTATATGGATAGAGATAGGATATATATGTGCAAATCCACGACCGACCGGAAACAAGTTGGGGTCTAGAAGTTGAAAATTTTTTCTTGAAGGCACGCCTACAAGACCATATTTATTCAGTTCCTTAGACCATTTAAGACAAGAAAAACCAAGTGGAACACCGTATCGTTACCAAACTTTTTCTACGGCTACCTCTTAATACTGTTAATATTGCTTGAAAAAGGTGTTAATAACTGTCCGGTTTAGATCTTGTTAAGCGAACGTGGAAAAAAAATTTCTGATAACGGAACTGAAAAGTAGAGGAAAAGACCTTCGATTTGAAAAAAATAAGATAGTTGAAATGGATGCTTCGGTGCAAAGTTATGAACAATTTAAAAAAAGGGTAAAAATTCATCAAACACATCACCTGATTTTCTACTTTTGCAATAAGAGTTACCGAATTTTAGCTTATCTTCAACTACTCCATCAACTATCTTTTTTTCAAACTGAAGGTTTTTTCCTCTACTTTTCAGTTCCGCTGTCCGAAATTTTTTTCCACATTCATGTACCAAGTTATGAACCGGCCACCAAACCCTTTTTCAAGTATAATATTAAGAGGTATAGTCCTAAAAAAAGTTGGGTAAGCGATACAGTATGTGAACACTTGATTTTTCTTGCTTTAAACGGTCCAAGAAATCGAAAAAAGTGGCCTGGTAAGTGTGCCCTCAAAATTAAAATTTCAACTTCTAGACCTCAAGTTGTTTCCGGTCAGTCGCGTGGATTTGCACATATATAACGTTGTTTATATATATTCACGGAAAGTAGTACGCGCGAGAAAATGCAGATGGGCTTGCGATAATACGGAGAGCCGCGCTGCGTACATACATCAGGCTGATTGATACTGCGGATTGGGATTTGATGTCGCTGCACCCCTATATACTATATATTAAGCGTAATGGCAGAGAGAGAGAGAGCTGTCGACTATAGCTCGCACGTGAGCAGGAAAGTCTCTTCCGATATATAGACTCGGGATGATAAACAGTGTCAGGCGCGGAGAAATTAGACGACCTTTTGCAGCTCGCTTACTTATACTTTTTACCCTGATTCCCTGCGCGGATTTGTCAGACTTTCGAAAGCTTGTATACTAGTATACGGTTCTTGGATGAAATTTAGATATAGGAAGATGGACTTCTTGCGGGTATTCTGAATTTTTCACAAGGTATATTATTACACAGTCGCAATGCAGATATATAAATGTAATCATTTTGGCAAAAATGGCAACTTAGATCTGGTTTCTCTCACGAATAATTTAGACGATTTTTTTCATATTCCCAACAATATTCTGCAAATCTTAAAAAAACTTGTATACAGCAGTAATTGCACATGCCTCAGTACATATAAAAACACGATAGTATAATCTTCAAAACTTCTCCACGTGCGAATATAAGCGCGCAGAGTAATAATAAATCCTCTCCCTTATCCGACTGATGAAATCTGGCACAAAAGCTCCGGAAAAGGCCCGGAAGCAATTATCAGCCTAGCCCCGAAAATGGCTCAGCTGCAACTTGCCTACGGCCGATCAGCTGATTAGCTTCAAGTCGTCGTCTCTCGGTAATAGAGCACGATGACACGCAACTCGACGCCGGTACCGAGCTGCACCTGGTGCCGGATCGCATGGACGTCACTGATGTGTTATTCGCCTTCCTCGACCTTGGCACTCTTTTTGTTTGCGCAGGAGAAGCTCGCGGAACAGTCTTTAAGCTTCTAACTTTATATACGCGGCAGGTTTTCGCGCGTCAGTTATATTCTAACTCATTAATGTAGTTGTCTGTATTTATGCAGATTTTTTTCCTTCGAAGTGTAGCTAGTTCTTGTGAATGAGTTGTCTCTTGTGCTTCAGTGAAAAGTTCCATCTTCAGTGGATTTTTACATCGACGAGGAAATGTTATTATCAACCATACGCGTGGAAAATAAAAGATTGATTGTCACGTGAAATATGCTAAGAAGATATAAGGAAAATTATTTTTTCTATTACGTTTGTTTTGCTTGATCTTATCGTTATTACGTCACGATAAACGCAAAACGAATCCCGATTATCCTTGCTACTATAGTGTAAACGTTCTTAGAAAAAAAAACAGAAGTGCACAATACGAACGTCTGACCTCAACAATAGTCCTACTACTGCGGCAACTCTCAGAATTTTTTCGTCAACTCGGAAACAAAAACAAAGTCTTACAAAGTCCCGAACAGTCTCTGAAATGCAAAGAGAAGCGTGTTCCATTTAAAATTCTAAGATTCGTATGCAGCGCAATATCTCTCATACATATAGCTACAAATTTCCGTTTGCTCGATAATCGCACACGACAAAGGTCAGCGACGTAATGAGCACGTGTGCACGACGATTTAACAATAAAAAGTCCCTAATCAAGCATAGAATCATAAGAAAATACACAAAGTCGACGCAATCACAAAAGTCACGCGACACATCAGTAGGACGAGAACAAGTCGTCGAATGGCGACATTCTCGCGCGCGAAATTTCGATTTTTCCCTACAAAGCAACTATACGGCCGGGTGTAAAAAAAAACAAACAAACAGTTGCACTTGAAACTCGTGTATATATAAACGATCGACGGGTTCGGTGTGCGCGGCGAAACAGTTTCCCTGCAGCGTAGGAAAGTGCACGCGCTCGCGAGAGAAAAGTGCACCTATTTACTCGTCCGTGTGTATACACAGCGAAAGAGAGAGAGAGAGAGAGAGAGAGAGAGAGAGAGAGAGAGAGAGACGACGGCGAGAACTGCACGCTGCTGACCCACTGGCACGATTTTCCCTTCGCGCAAAGATTATCCGCCAATGAAAGCCCATAGAAATTTTTACGGGAGAAGGGAAGTCGTGCGTTTGCCTCTCTCTCTCTCTCAAGTATAGAAACAAGTGAGAAGAGTATATACAGAGGTTCAACGGCCGATACGCTGCCGTAGTCCCGCGTCGTCACGTCGAGTCTCTAATATACCTATAGCCGTGGCATTTTACCGCAGTGCCATTCTCTCTCTCTCTCTTACTCGCCCCCGCAAACCCTGTAGCTATATCTCTCTCTTATTTGCCCGCGTTCGAGACGGGCTTCCTTTTCTCCTTTAGCATGCGCTGTCTTTGTAATTTACTGTCTTTCTCCTTCTGGCGTCTATACATAGTGCGCTTTTTTGTTTTTATTTTTTTATCAAACGCCGTTCCTGCAAACGACGTGCAGTATCTTCGCTTGGAGAAATTGAAGCCGAGAGAGGATACAGTCAACTATTTTGTTTACACTTTTTCTCTTTCTCTCTCTCTCTCTCTCTCTCTCTTGCGACGACTGCAGTATAGCGCGCGGGAAAACACGCAGTAATAAAATTGCGCTCTCGCGCAGAGGTGGACGAACTCGCCGGTGAATTATTTTATACATTATACGTTGTTCAACGATTACTTATTTTCTCTTTTCTTTTGTTTGTATAAAAATTGGTAATCGTCGCGTAGGATTTTCTCGCCGATGATTATTGTTGGTGGAAAATTTGCATTTGTAAAATTGCTATACGCGGAGGTGCAATAAAAGCGTCGAATGAAGTTAACGAGAGTTTCACGTTACCGCGAATTCTGCTAGGAAAAATCGATCGTACAGACTGAGCCAAGGTCTCATCGAAAGCTGACGAAACACTTACTTGATATACTTCGCTCACAAGAGTGTTACCTAATTAGCCAAGCTACTTCGTCAATATTATTAGATCGGCTTGTCAAGGCAGGGTGACATTTCACTGAGCTCCTTGTAAGCTTCCTAACTTTATTAAGATGCGCCCACGAAATTTCATATTTTTTTTTCTTTTTACTTAAAGCTCAATTTATTCCTCTACGTATAAATGAAAAATTATCACTCGAAAATCCTTCATCAGCCTTTCCAATTTTCCGGTCACGCAAAAGCTTCTCGTTATAGGTATACACAATTACAGCTCATCGCTCATCGCATTACTCACAATCCAAACGTCAGTCCAGCTCATCCGAATTATCCAGCCTAAAATGAACAAATTGCCTCGTCACGTCTCAATTAGCTCGATATAAACCGACACCATAAAATTCCCAATAAAACTCCCCGTGTAATACAGCAAACGTATACCCTCACACTATAAATATACAGATAATACTCGTGTAGTGGTACAAGTTCCCAAAGCCGATAAAGTTTGGCGCTGGGCGCCAGGGTGGCGCAAAGTCAACACACGGCATCAGCCTCGGGGATGTAGAGACAGACATATATAGCATGCGAGAGTGAGAGAAAGAGAGAAAGCTCGCTAGACAGCATCATGCGCCAGTATACTGCAGTGGAAAGCACGAGAGCCACATGCACACATGCACGGAAGAGGAGCATTACGCTGGAAATTGCCGCGCGATGCGAATGATTTATGCTCTGGCTTTTCTTTTCCAAGTGAAAACGACCGGCTTATACAGTCGCGTAGAGTTTTTTTTTCTGATTGGAGAGCTTTTTTCTTTTTAAATCGTTCGAGTTGTGACGAACTTTCGTTTTGAGCTTGGTATTATACGTTTAGTTTCGATTTCTGGGTGAAGAGGAACTTTTCGAATTGCTGCGAATATGTTATTGATCAAACAGTGTGTATTTAAATAGTTCTTGCAATCGTGTTTGCCGCAGCTTAACGTCTGACTATAGCCTCCTGCTTCTACTGCAAATTATATTCAACCCTGACGTTAATTCTCGTTACTTATACATTTGTTTTAAATATTATAATAATTTATATAATTACGATTACAATACCAGAATTAAACTTTACAATTTTACACTTATCTTCAGCTCTAAACGCTCTCCAGTTAGTATACACGATTTCGAGACCCACTAAACATAAATCCCACGCGTTTCAGCACACTATAATTTACCTCCGCAATTTCAGTGCATTAAAAAAAATTTACAGGAGCTTTTTCCGAGACCTCTCGAAAGCTCGCCAGCAAAATAAAAATTGCTGCAATTAGCGCACTGTTCTCCTTTTCACAGCGTCAAATAAAACTTTTTATACTTTCACACACTGAAATAACCCGCCCAAAAAAAGAAAATCAGTTTTAAAAACTCAACCAGAGAGAAGAGATCCACCGCATTCGTAGTACCTTAATCGACCGTTGGCGCATCGGTAGTAGCGTTTCCTCCTCCTTCCCTATAGCTCTCGGCTGTAGAGCGCCTCGCCACCCGCATCACAGCAGCGGCGCAGTCCGCCGCATGTTAGGAGCCGGCTGGCCGCGCTTCAGCTCAGCAGCAGCAGTAGCAGCAGCAGTTTAGTCGAGGTGTCTCAGCTATACTGCTTTTAATATCAGCGGCATCGAAACCGCGGCTGCTGCAGCACCTGATATCTCTTCCTTCGTCTCACGCGCACGCACTGCACCATCGCGATGGTGAGTCTCTTTGTGTGTGGGTGTGTGTGTGTCTGCTTGATTTTTTTCTTCGCTTTAGCAGCTCTATGACGCGTGAGTTCAAGGATGCACGCGCGCTTGCGTGAAGGTCGCATTTATATAGCGACGCGTGTCTGATATTTTCGTTACTCGATATTAGCTATAATTGATTTGCTTGCGTTAATGTAGTTTGCTGTTTTTCTCTCTACCTACTTATTGATTTTTAGTCGAGAGAGAGAGGTCTGGATCTAGCTCGGGGTTGCGTATGCTTTATGAATGAAATTAGAGATGACTGATGTGGATTTAAACGTGAGTTTGTCGTTGTTGATCGAGAGATTGAGCTTTTACGAATAAGGCTGCTGTGGTTCGATGTATTTTTATGGAATATGTACCGCTAGGACTGAGACGGGTGGAGACGAATGTTAATTGACCAGTGTCAGCAGACACCACCAGATTGCAGCACCTATCGGCTTGCCGTTTTACCTTCCCTTTGGATGATAAGAGAGAATTTTGCTTTCAAATATTTCTTTTCAGATTTTTAAAAGTGCTTGAGCCGCATGAGCTTTTGTTGTTGCAAGCATTTTGCATTTTGTATTATGCGTTGTAATGAAATAATTTACAGGAAAACGTAGCGTGAGCCTTTTTATTTGTAATTGATGCCTGAATTTGTTAACGTATTATATGTATTATATTATAAATCATGGCATAATTATAGCACCTGTTTAGCGAGCAATGTTGTAAACGAAATATCTACAAAACTAAAAAAGTGGAATAATGAAATCAATTTAAATTAAATAAAATTGAATATAAATACCTATATAGTAATTTTAATTTATAGTAACTTATTTTTCGTAGAAAAGTTTATATTTTTATCGCTCGATAAAGTCATGTTCTTATAAACCTTTGCTATTTTTAAAACTGTGGCCTCGGCAAAAAATCATCTTATTATCGATGTCTACTATAAGAAAAATCATCATCGTAAAATAGAAAAATTGAAATGAAACCTTTCAAAAATAATTTAAGTTCCATAAGTATAACATTACTCTATTAATGCGATCATCTGTTTCCATTAAATCTAAAATTCCACGATATTAAAATATGCAGAAGCCCGCACATTAAACAAAAAAAAAAAAATCAGCATCAGCGGTTTAAAATCTTCCATCCTCAGGTGTTGGCCGACACATCCCACACCGACAACCTGCATCTGCACCACCAGCGGAGCAACTCATTCCTCTCCACGACGAACAACAATCAGCAGGACGGCATCTTCGTGAAGAATCTTCTAGAGGGTGAGACGTTGAGTTACAGCTTGGCTCTAGTACGCGGTCGAGCACCGCTTGCCTGTACCTACATCCGAGTTCGAGGTGGTCACAAGAGTCAGGTCGCCGAGTGGCCGGTGGTCAACGGTGACTTCCGACTTCTAGTCGAGCTTCAGCGTGGTACCAACAGACTCGAACTCGAGGCCGGCGGTTTCAAACGCAAGTTCAGCCTTGTCTACGAGCCCAGATCCACACGGCTCAGAGTCACACCCGTCTATGTCATCTGCGCCGGTCACGATGGATACTTTCAGGTATGTATTATATACCTAATATAATATATATAGTGTATACTTTTGTACAAAGTTGATTCAGCTCGCTGATATGACCTTGTTCGATGGGCAAAAATTCATATATCGATTTGCAAGCTCTGCACTTTTACGCCTTTTTCGGTTTGTCGCGGTGCACAGCTGCCGCATAGTTCGATGTGTATTACAAGCGTTATCGGCGCGTGACGCGACTCCGCGAATGCGGCAAATTCGCGTCCAATCGATAAATATTTTAACGTCGTTTTTCGAGTATACAGAGTCACCTCGTGCATTGCAATTTCCATCCAAAATTACTATGAGCGCAAAAGAATAAGTATGTGCAAAAAAATTAATTTTCCTGAATAAAAAAAAGGGTCCACGAAGGGAGAACCGCACACCAGAAAGCGCAGCAACGCGGATCGGTCTCGGCGCGCGACTACTACAAACCCTGACAGCGGAGAAGCTTCGCGAGACAGGCCATGGTCGGAAGACTTTCCAGCTGGAACGTGACCTGGACGGTCCGGAATGTCTGGTGATGCACAGCGTGCTCCACGTGGACCGAGCTCGAGCAATGTCACAGCGCGAACTCTGGGAGCTCATAGGTCGTGAACTGATGACTGGGCCATTGGCTTCCAAGGACCGCAAGTACCTGGCTTTCCTCTCGTGTACTCGATACAAGGGTGCACCTAGTCCTAGGACTCATGAGGATACCCTCGCCAGAACTCAAGGACACGCGGCTCTTGGTGGCGGTGGACTCGCGCTTTTCGGATCAGCTTGCCTCCACACGTGGCCCACTTGTATGCCACAGGTCTGTATGTGGTGGTGCTATTTTTTTGTTCTTCTTCTTGTGACGTATTATATCTACCTGGAAATGCGCGACATTATTGTTAGCGGTGCTTTAATTGCTCTTGTTAACGCGCCGGTGCTGATTGCAATTGCGGTTGTTCTGCGCGCGTACGTGTAATTTTTTTACTCTATAATTAACTTTCTCAGTGTATTCTGTTCCAAACTTTGATTATGCTTGAACTCGATACAATGTGGCGCGAGATCTTTTTGTATAAACTTTTGACGCTGTTTAAATTTCTGGAATATCCATTATACGTTTGTTTTAATAAAAATCAAAGTTAAACGTTCGATTCTCAATGGCAAGTTGTTAACCCTGTAACACTTGCTGTCATATATCTGATGGCTATACAGCAGAATCTCTTCCAACAATTGATGCTCCAGATATTCGCTCGTATTATATACACAAGCATAGTAAAAAGATATTGATTTACAAGACTCTACACTTTAAGAGCACTCACTCGGCTGGCACCGCATACGCAAGGCTAAAAATAACATCTCATCGATCATAAAACGCGAATTTCTCGACTTTTTACTACATAATATATACACAGATCATTAATTCATAAGAATGTACCAAAAAGATACTAAAATCTCGATAAAATTTCGTTACTCTGAGCACAGCTGCAATATAACAGATTTATCAATAATTTTCTTACGCAGGTCCTCCCCCGATTCCTGGATACAACACTGATCGACACGGAACAGCTAATGGACGACAGCAATTACCGAGGTACACACGGCGGCTGTCTGGCCACGACCCTTGGCTCAGTACTCCACGAGCTTGGCCACACCTTCGACTTGGGTCACACGCGCGACGGCATAATGGGTCGTGGCTTCGACTACGTCGACCGGGTTTTCGTCGGAGCGGCCGGTATCGACACGAACCGTAACCCGGTGCGCCGCGAACCTCAGCACACGACCATTGCTCTGAGCAGACCTCTGAGCGTGACGGTGACGGTCCAGCAACCACCAGCCGCTAGTCCACGACGTGGTCGCCTACTCTCAGAGACCCTCAGGCCAAGCAGTATGAGCTTTGGTCCAACGCAACCCGGTCGACTCTCGGCACCCGCAAGTCCTGAGCTGAACAGGTCGTTCGCTAAGAGTCTGACCAACAGCAGTGAGATACCCTCGCAGACCGACAGGACTTTCTGGGGAAGCTCGTGCGCAGCTCTGCTCGCTTACCACCGTTGGTTCAACTCGGACGTCGACAACGGCAGGTGCCAGAACGTCAATGACCTCAAGTACGACGGCAAGAGGTTGGTTTTTTTTCATTATTTTAAATCGTATATTGTACTTTTTAACGAACGAATTGTACACTTCTTTTAAGGAACGTGGTGAGATCCCGACACGGCGTGCGCGTGATCGAGCTGCGCGAGTCGTCCGGTGGTATGGTTGTGGCATCGCGACAGTTTCCCGGGAATCATCTGACCCTGGAGGCGATGGTCCCTGCGCCACCACCTCACTGCATCACTGCGCTTACTCTCGTCGCCGAAGACTCGATCGGCAGTATTCTCAAGCATCCCCTGCCCACGGCATTCTAGGACTCGACCCCAACAAGCAGACATTAAGCTCATCATCACGATCATCGCTTGAGATCTACTACTCCTGTGATCTGGGACCGCTCTTTATCTCTTATTCGATTCATAATCCTTGTAGCTGCGTATCCGGTAGACCGGTTTGGCCGATCGATCGATGTGTATATTTATTATTTATCGGTCGATCATGTTAACTTATTTTTTTCTCGCAAGAATTTTTATTTGATAATTATTGTGCACTCGATTTAATTTACAACCGGAATACGGGTGATAGTATTGATCGATTGGTCAAGCGTGTCTATACTACCATAAATATTATCGATCAGAGCGGTCCCTTTATTTATTAATGCATTCGAGAAAGAAAATGCGTAGCAAAATACAGAGTGTTGCAGATGAATGACTTTTCGAAAACATTGAGCATTTTGAATATTGATCGAGTATTGAGACAGTATTATCACCAGCTGATAGTCATTATACGTAGCATGTCATCGCGGCAGCTTTTATATTTTGCTACTCGTTTTCCCAGCGTATATACTTAATATATACATATATCATGCGCTCCTTATTACCAAAGTGCTTTGAGCAAAACATTTCACGATCTTGAAAAATCGATTGCGTGCTTCAACTCGCTAATCATCATTACCAAAAATTATAACATATAGAAAGTATATTGATTTTTATAATTGACGATTTCCCTTGTAACGATGAGGTGAATGGCCTTTCAGTTGAAGAGAATAAAAAGATGCCTTTAGATACTTTTCTATGTAAGAAAAAGAAATTATTCCTGCATGGAAAACATAGATATATAATAGTGATCGATATACACTGGTATTCTTCAAAGTACAAGAGCGAGAATCGATTTTTTGGGTTCTATAATTTATTATACGCTTTCCGCCCTTTTACATATGTATTAAGGTTGTATATCTGAAAAGACGTTTATTGTGATGAACTCGCGTAGCAAATCATGTATTGATTCAGATTTATGTGGTAGAAGTTCCTATGAGTTCAAAGTACGCATCGAGGAGGCCATATATACATATTATGTGCAATGTGTTCTTGCTCGAGGTTTTAAAATGTATCGCAAATATGAGCAAAATCAAATAATTTGATGTCTGTTGTGTGGACTTTTTAAACTCGTTTATTACTTAATTAAATGCAATTACCATACATTATTTATGGATAATTTGAAAATTGTTTCAAGTGTAACTTGTAATCGAATTATTATTAGGCATTATTTGAAAGATGTATATTTTTCTACGCGCTAAAATTAAATAATTTATACTTAATTTGTTGCACCGACTCTAGTCACGCGAGCCTCCTCGAGAATTGTGTTCGTTATATTCCTTCCACTTACTCCAAAATCAAATAAGATATAAGAAGAAAATCAATGCAATCGCAAGCTCCATATAATAATTGTCCGTCGATAACCGCGCACCTTCACCGCATCGAGCGCCAAACATGCTTCCCGCACTAAACAAAAAGCATTATTTATCAATCACTTGTTTAACAAGACACAAGAGTGAATTTGCTAATTGCTGCCTATAAACGATGGCAAAATGCAGTTTATCCAAATATACACGTATTATGCACAAACTTAACCGATGCTGAACCAATAAAGGAATACATCAAAAATATAATATACAAAGCGATAAGAGTTCAGCATCACGTAAAGGAAAATAAAAGAACGCAGGTAGTTTGTAGAAATTGTGATTGAAAAATTACTGAGAGAGCCTAAGCGATTCCATCGAAAGATGCGGTGATTGTATAAGTTAGTTACGATACATACGACGTATGAGCCAATCAAGGCAAAGTAATTCTCACTTGTATACCAATAACAACCCGCATGTACAGTATTATTATTTCATAATCTATTCTCGTAACACGTAAGTTATATATGGTGAATAATATATAAGATCACACATACAAAGACAATATACAACACGAGTTATGAACACGTCGATTGTCGATATATCGATCTGCAATCGGCAATTTACAGATGCATGTAAAAAGATATAACAATTCTACAAGAATTAATTATAAAGAGTAAGCAAAACCCAAGTTGTTTATCCAGCTAGAATATTTGTTCCCAATGCGAGAAATAAACGAATAATTTTTTTCATTAAATATGTTTGATTTTTTATTTACACACACAAACCAAATTTTGTTTATCTTTTTATTGAAAAAAAAATACAAAAATGATGAGAATAATTGTAGAAAAGTGATAAATGCATATCATAGTATATTTTAGTTAATTGTCTTAATGGTAATAGTATGAAGTCCAACATTAAATCACATTCTAATTTACACATTTGCGACGCTTGAATGTCTGCATCTTATTGTTATATAGTTTTACTTAAAATTATCATATCACGCATTATAAATTTATATATGTACATACACTCAATAGATATGACTATAAAAATACAGCGATAAATGGTTTTTATAGTTTGTATAAAATGCTTATTGTATATATAGTATAGAAACGTATTTACAATGACATAAAGAATGTATGATTGCGCATTTACAGTCTTATGGAAAGTACAAAATTTACGTATATCCCTTGTAGCGACGAAAGGCAAAGTAAGTATCCACTCCATATAAAATTCCAACAAATCCACTCAAATACTAAAAATTAAAACAAAAATATTATTCATGTAATATAAAAGTATTTAAATTAAGTAAATGTATTGAAAAGTAGGATTGAAAGAAATGTGATCTAATAAATAACAGTAATTTACTTTTCCTAAGATTACCAATATAAAAATAAATTTTAATATTTATTTAATAAATACTCACATATGCTGCTGTCATTGCAGGAAAAACATCAAAGCCAGGCGTAATGGCATACAGTGGCCAAAGGAACATTTTCGTTGCAAATCCTAAACATGATGCGGAACTCATACAAAAAAAGCAGGCAATCGAATTGAACATAAGCTCCTGTAAGTGTACAAAATAAAATATTAAAAAACTCATATTTCGCATACGTATTTCATCTTTAATTAAAATCGAGGCTTAATACTTACAAAATAGGAAGATTGAACAAGTTTATAGGACTTTTCAGAAAATATGTAGCAGAGTAATAGAACGCCAGAATTCAAAAAACAAGCTGCCGAAGTTGTCAGAGCTCCTTCAAATGCAGTTCCAATTTGTGCGTGATATTTTAATCCATAGTTAACTAGCAGTCCTTGTATAATGAAATTAATTACCTACAAGTAACAGAATAATGTAACAAATTTAATACGTTGAGTATACGAAAGTTATAGTTTCTTTTGTCGAATGAAAATTCAAGACTCACCGCCTCTAGCACCTTTATCATTCCAGGCAATGTTTTAAGAAATTCAACGTGAACACAAGTGCAGCAACGAATACAGCAACAGCCAACACCCCCGACTCCATGAGTTCGTTCAGGAGCCGCTGTTTTGACTAACGGGCCACCCTTTTTAACCATTTTTTTAATAATGAACTATTTAATGTCTAGTAGTTGTATTGAATAAATACGTCACTTTTTTCTTTCACAACTGATTTTAAAATCTTTTTATAGTTTTGTTCCTTTCATTTTTAATACACAGCAATAATAATTAATTACTAATTAATAGAATTAATTAACTGTATTAATAACACACAAGGAAAAATTGATGTAAATAGAAACGCTTTCTTTGGACTCTCGCGTGCTACTGAAACGGGGATTTTAAAGCCATGCGCTCAGTTTTTCACACCCCCCGCATCGCTTTCAAGCGAGGCCACGAAGAACTGTATATTTTGGGCGACTCATGCTGCTCCCTTCAAGTACCCAATCACCGCTTTGATTATAATGTTGTCACTCTAGTATTTCTTGTAAAAACATTTATAAATACTTATAAAAATCTAAAATTAAAACTATATATTATAGGTATATTTTTCTATTTTTGATAATAATACGCGTTCATTACACATTTTTATAAAACAACGTATAGAGAAGTACCGTTCTAAACACGGATTTGTTATTCTAAAAATATTTTACAAAAGTCAACTGTCTAGTGTTTATTCGTGCATCTATAAATATACACGCGCACGTATCTATATATTATAGACGTGCCCAGAGAGGAAGAAGTGCTCGCGTGATTAGATTACATATATTGGTCCATGCAGCATATATTTATTTCTGATGCACTTGTTTTTCCGATTTAATTGAACAGATATAATATGTCGATCTTGCAGGAAACAGTAAACTTTGAAGATCAAAACTTCATCGCTCAAAATATGTACTTGCCAACATTCCCCGAGCCTGTTAATGGCGAATTGTCAAGCGAAGAATTCTTGGCATCTTCAAGAAACGTTGTGAGAATTCTCGGTAAGTCTTAGATTTTACAAGAAAAACAATGGCTAACCTCAAACGTTATGAAAACAAATTAATTGTCAAACATTTCGTCGATATTTATAATGTATAAAAATTATTTTTCAACATTTTGTGTATATGTGCATGCATAACATAGTATAATTGTGTTCTTGAAGACAAACTAATAAGCTACCACAAAATGTTAAAAAATAAATTATTTTTAACAGTATAAATATTTTTATTGTTTGTAATGAATATTACAACCTTTATTTTACTGGTCATAACAGATTACTTTGGAAACATCTTTATGCCTGTAAAATACGATATGCAAGGAAATATTGACGTGAGAAATTATGTTGCAATTAATTGTCACGCTTGAATGTTTAAGTAATTTATTAAAAATTCTTACAGAAGTTAACCAAGAAATTCAATCAAAATAAGAAAAAATACTCGACATTGCAAAAAATGATAGTCGATGAAAAAGACAAATTAGAAGGCGCAGTCGTGATTGATGCTATTTTATGGTTGAGAAGGTTTTTATATATTTTCAATAAATTTTCGATTTTCAAACTGTTAATATAAATGTGCTCGAAAAATAATAACACTCTCTTTCATATTTTAGGGCATTGCACATGATTCAATTATTCTTCGAATATATCGTTAGCGATTTCAATTCTGGAAAAAAATCGGAAGACCTTATGGCAAATCTTTGCAAATCTTATGAATTGAGTTTGGAACCGTATCACGGATACATGGCACAGCAACTTTTTAACGTACGCGTAGATAATATTGCATATAAAAATCGTGACGAAAAATTTATCAAATAAAACTTATTCTGAATCTTTGCAGCTCCTGTCACGAATGATACCTCCTCGAAATAAAATTTTGCAAGCGATCGCTAATGGATATGACGTCAAACAAGACATTATAATTAAAAGCATGGATAGCTTTTCGAAAAGATTGCAAGAAAATATAACGATTCTCAAATTATTTTACGAAAAACATGATTTAGAAAGTTCCGATAAAGCATGAGGTTTGTCATAACGTTAAACATTGTTGAGGTACTACTACACGTATTTGTTTATTAATACATCTAGAATTAAAGTATAAGGAGAGGGTTTTGCGCTACCATTATAATTGAAAATAGGTTTCTTTAATTTAATTAACATATTATATTTATGTATACCGAATAAAAAAGTATGTATAGATTAATTAAAAAATATATTTTAATTCATTCATCCTCACACGTGACAATAAATAACTGAATTCACAAAATTATTTTATCGTATCATCGATTCCATACATCTGCGCCATGTAGAATCTTTTTGCGTGATGATCTGCTGATGTTTTCAATACAATAGTACCAGTTATTATTTCAATTATTAAAAGTCCCAACGCGATTCCATTGAATATTCTTTCGTTTAATTGGTGTACTGAGTTTCGGTCGAAAACCAAAAACATTTCCAAAGGAAACTGAAGAAGAGTAGAAATAAGCCAGAAACTCGCCAACTCTGGTATCTGAAATATTAAATTTAAATATATATGTCCTTATCAACATTGTACACAAATATTTGAGACAGTAAATTATTGAAGTAAATACGTTTTCAAATAGATTTAAATAAATTGACAAGCGCTATTTTTGTATCATTCACGTTCGCTAATGCAATGAGATAACTAAGCTATGATTTATTAATATTATTTTAAAAATTATTTCGTCCTTACAGTTGCATAATTTTGTATTAATCAAAATGCAATTTTTATGAAAACTGAAGTGAAATGTAATATTGAAAATGCATTCTATGGCAGTGACATCTAGTACCAAATTTTTGAAGCACAATAAATACACCAAATACAATTATTCAAATAATTTTTCCACTATAGTTGAAAAGTATAAGTTGCTAGAATACTCATAAAATTTCACTGCTACAATATAGACAAAAAATCTTATTACTTCTTTGAGAATTTAGAAGTTACGTGCAGCGCAGTCAAAGATAACTTTATCGTACGCGTATCTATAGTATAATATATCCTTACAGATATTCCATACAAATTCTGTTAATTCATGCTTTAACTCGAATAGAAGCTAACTTCAGTTGTATACCGTCGGCACACGTATACACAAGATATTTTTGTTGAATTTGTGTCTACTTTACATACTTTTTCACTAAGGTTTCCAAGATATCCTAAATATAGTCTTGCGCACTCCAATCCAGTAACTGCTAAAAATACAGCGACGGAGACGAATTTGTAGACTTCTGATAAATCATAATACTGCAACAATTATTTCAGGTAAATTTAAAAGTACTTTATCTACATTCTTTATAAGTTAAAAAAACTCTTTAAATTTCTAAGCTGACCAAAATCTTGGCAGTTTGGAAAATTTCGGTTTATTTAAGTTTTAACGAAATAATGAAAACATATAAAGAAAACGTTAGAATTACTTTTTTGTCCAAATAGTAAAGTAGAACAAGTAACCATATAGGGAAATAACGAGCGTTCAAATAAAGAGCAATCTGAAGTGGTAAGCTCGATTTAATCCGATTTCCTGCAAAAATCATGCATGTTATTTACATTATACTCAGATAACATGGAACACAATTTAAAATTTACTAAGAGTTACAGCGTTTATTAGTCAAAGATTAGAAACTTCATTACTTTGATCAACCTGTTGCCTTTTAAATTATTTCTAAATTGCAGTTTAACAAACCATTATAAAATATTCTCAATGTTCTTGGTGTTTTCAACTAAATCAATTACATTAGTACGACAAATTCAATATAAGTATATAAGAAAATAGTTTTAATACTCTAAGAAACATATTATTTTGGAGTTCGTGTACCAAATTATTTACTACCGAAAATACTCACCGACGTCGTAAAACTCCTTTTTCCTATCGTGGCATGCTAAGCCAGGAAAAATATGATCCGAAGCGGAAATAACCGAAGACTTCCACATTTTTCAAAATAAAATATTTTTAAGCAGTCGATTAAATATCTGGGAACATAACGTAGACTAGGCATTTACTGTTTGTTTATTTTTACTGTCGCCGGGTAGCGAAGGAACGACATAGAATGCACCGCCATCTGGGCAATACTCAAACACCTGCTACCCTACAACCTATACAGTAAGAGTAAACAATACCTACAGCTATTGTTCCTCTTCTGTAAATTTCTTGAATACTCTTGCTGACTTTATCCAATACATAGAGAAATTTTAAAAGTAATTACTTAAATGAGGAAGCATAATAGAGAACATTTGTTTTTATATACCTTAGTAAAGTTTATTTAAAAACAACAAACTTCAAAGAAATGTCTAAGTTTATAGAAACATAGTATTTATAAAAATATTTAACATATATTTATTCACATAGCATTACAAAAATCTATGTTTTAACAATTGATTTTACTGTCTCATTTACTCAATCTGAGAGTAACTTTAACCGGATTTCATTCATCAAAAAAGATGGTTTTTCATCTTTGGGTACTGTATACCATTTGCTTTCATCAATTGCAACAACTTTATAAGACATTGCTTCTAAAGTATTTACAGTGATTCTGTAGCTGCCCATCAAATCATCAGAATTTCTGAAGAACCAATAATGTGGCATAAGTATAATAAGAATTCTGAAAAAATTGAAGTTTAGTTATTTGTATGGTCCTTAATTGTTCTTAAAATTTATTTTGTAATAGTTCATCATATCTTACACTTTACTTTCCGGAGGAACTTTCAAATCCTCTAAGTAATCTAAAGCATCTATTTCACTTATACTTGTTTCGGTATTTATAGGAACTGGATTGCCGTCCTTTTCAAAAACAACTACATGATCTAAACATATAAATTAATTCTTGTAAAGATAAACTATTTAACATAAATAGAATTATTATATAAAAAATCAATATTCAAAAAGTATTTTTTACCAATAATATGAAACAATTTTGTTATAATGTTACTCTTTATGTAAAGAGACCCTCCGACTCCATCTTGAAGATATCCCAATAATTCTTGCCTTTTTTTTCCTTTTGCCTTATATGTCTCATAGCTCAACCTTTTTAATGCATTAATTTGTGATTCACTTGGTACTGGTCCATCATAATTTTGATTTACTTTCAGTTTTTGATAGATTTTACAAAACGTCCAATGCAAAAATTGTTCTTTTGAATAATTATAATTAGTATCGAAAATTTTACGTAACACCGAAGTATGATACGAGTCCAAGCACAATAGATTTAGTGCACAAATTGTCAAAGTTTCATGATTATACTTCAATAATTCATTGTTGTCCATAATAAAATTTTCTATTTCATTCCAAAAAATACTTTTATGCATTGACATTGCTGCGCTAGATATCAAAACTAAGAGTTTGCCAATATGGTCATCAAATATCTCTCCAGACAGAATAGTCTTTTCAAAATACGTTGCGAATGTGTAGTTTAATAGCTCTTTACTTTCATGTCTAGCATAATATAAACATTTGAGTGCACTCAATGCACTATGAAAACCAACGTCTTCACTTATTAATTTTTTAATCAATTTATCTATAAGATCTTGATTATAAAATTCTTTTGATGAAAGAATGCTGGAATAAAAATGATTAATAAAGATATATTATTTCAAGTGCTGTCGTAAAAATTGATACTTACTTTAATAATTTAAGTTTTTCAGCTAATATGTACAATATAAAATTGACTTGAACAGCATTGAGCTCCTCTATATTCTTCAATATAACATCCTCAACTCGATGTAATACATCTAACCATCCTTCTGGATAATATCTCATATTACAAAGAGATTCTAATATTAAAATACTACTTTTGAGAGGTATCTCATCCTTATACTTCCCCAGCTTTTCAATGATATGTCCTAATAATTTATAATCTTTTGTTTTTGAATGATAACTTATAAAAGACAGTGCACTTTCAAGAGATGTGATGTTATTTTCATCCAAATCTAATGAAAGTTTCACTACAAACTTTTTTTCTAATGTCTTTTGTATGTCTTTGATTAATGGTGATTGCGGCATTCTTCTAATTATTAAAGATAATGTGCCAAAATCAATCAGTGACAGATCATTTAAATTGTTACAAATATGTTTAAGAGTTGATTGAACAATATTAGATGAAATTGGTATCTTTAGTTTTGTAAAGATACTTAAAATTTCTATTGCTTCTGAACTTGTCATCTGATTAATTTTTAAACTAATGATAGAACATATTTGTTCAAAAAAAGCATGATCATTCCATGAAACAGTTTTTTCATGATTTTTATCAGATATTTCTCTTTTATAAGATCTGAACAAACTGTTTAATGCAGCAATAATGTGTGGGCCTTTTATGTTATTTTTATTGGCTTCCAAAATAACTAAAATCTTTGACGGATACCGTGAGTTTAATTCTGACAATAATTGTTCTGCATTAGCATTTTCCAATGGTAAAGAATTTCTGTTATCTAAAATCAGAGAAAAAATAAATCAATTTGAAGAAGTATAAAATCAAACTTGTCTAAAAAACATACCTTTTATTTTCTCAATGTTGGTTACATGATAGGCAAAAACTCGTTGACTTGAAATATTGGATCGTCTTAATGATGTGGACAGTCGAAAAAGTCTTTTTGCAAACATTATGTGGTTTTATAATTCTTCTCTCAGAAATTTCAGAGAAAATAGGTTAAGAAACTTGTAACTTGATGAAAAATGTGAATATTCATAAAAACTATTTACGATCCCATTTTTATCTGTGAAAATATTTATTCAAATATCTTTTCTACTACAATTATTATATGCTATAAAAGTTACATTTAAATATCCTTAGATCAGTACTTGTATAGGTTAAGTGATATTCTTTAAATACTGTGTTCCAAAGCGCATGCTGCACTCGCTCTCATGCAGATAGCAGACTACAGAAAACTGGCACACCTGGCGGTGAGTTCCGAAACTGATGAAAGTGTGAAAGTTATTAGTTATAAAAAAATAGTATAGCTCTCTGATGGTCTTTGTTTTTGTTTAGGAATAAATAAAACTGCTTCCTTTAGCATAAATACGTGCGAAGTTTCGATTTATGAATTTAAAGAAGATCCATAAAAATTAGTAATACTTGTAGAATAGGTTTCAGAAAATCGACACATATAAGAAAACTGTAAAATATATTTTAAATGTACATTATCTACATATAAATTTACGCATTTACGTATACTAAAATTAAATTAAATTATTATGTATATCGTTGTCTGAAAAATTTTCTTAAAATTTTAATAATATGTCCTCCGGCAGTCCAAATTTATCAATGTGTGGTAAAATCACTTTTCTGAAGTGATTAGATAAGGACTCCACAGATCGATTATTTAAGTACTAAAAAGGAGAAACAATACCAAAATTGAAAAATTGTTCTAGTGGCAAAACATTTCCATGCGTTAAATTAAAAAACTTACGCCTTCAGCGTGCATTTGACGCCAAATATCCCGAGATCTGCATTCATTAATTTTATCCCGAAGGATTAAATACGCAATCATCTGCCTTTTCTCGTTCATGTTGAAGTCATGTCTATAAAGAAAAACAAAACGGATATGTTAAGAAAGTGCCAAATTATTGAGTATTTGAAGAAAAAATGTAAAACAATGATTATTTACCCTCGACGTCTTCTTTCGCCTTTCTCATATAGTGTTTCCATAACAGTTTTCGACTGGTTGGGTGGTGGTAAACATGTCCACCACTTTTTTCTAAATGTAATAATTAACAAATTAACATTAATCGCATTATTTTTCAATTGATAGTATTAAACTTTAACAAGAAAAATATTTAATTTTTATTACTTTTCAATTATTGAAGAAGTGTCACTGTTTTCTTTCCTTCCTAGATGGTTATGCCGGAAAGATTTTTCCGTACCTGTACCAGAAGTGTCGCTGTTACTAGCAATATTTTCTTGCTCTACTGGATCAATATCATCGTCCAATGATAGCATTTCCCACTCCTTAATAAAAACTATTCTCTTTCGTCTTTTTTTTCTAGCATCACTGGAAAGTAATATAATTATAAATATAAAGTTTGCGAATCACTTTTTTAAAATATACTAACTCTTTCTCATCTTCATAATTTTTTGTATCGATTTGAACTGATGATGATGATGATGATGGCTTGTTTTTCTTTGGTGAAAAAGTTTCAGCGATGATAGCTTTCCTTTTTCTTTGAATAGTTTTGTTCTCCTCATCAACAGGCATAATTTCTTTATTGTCCAATCTAAAAAAAAATTAATATTGTGCATAAAAAATAAAATTAAAAAATATTGTCAGTCACTGATAATATAAGTAAAAGTAACTTTACTTTGGCAATTTCTCTTGGTTAACAATGACAGTCTCATGTTCATCTTTAGAAATTTCACATGATTTGGAATTCTTATCATTGTCACCATCATTATTATTATCAATGCAACAGCTCTCACAACGCACATTGTCCTGATAATACCTATTACAAGGAATTACAGATAATTTAATAATGAAAAGCAACATTTATTGTTAAAAAATTAAAACAAAGCTATAAATAATTTTTACCTAAGACATGAATTTGTCCTTAAAACATATTTACTGATTAAACAGCAAGGACTTTCAAACTGTTGCAATTTCGTTGGCGTAAACCTGGGCATAAAATGTTATAAAGTCATAAAGACAATATTATTTATGAATCATATGCTACATATATATGACTTATAAGTAAACATATTCTATATCAACATTTTTAAAAAGGCATAAAATTAAGACCATGCAATAATAGGTATGTATGTTATGTGAGAAACAAAAAGTATATACCTATATTTTTCAATATCAAGTAATTTTTTGGCCACTATAGAATCTAAAATAAAATTGATACTAAATAAATCTGTCCTCTTCTGATTTTCTAATCGATCAATATAAAATTCATCACACAGTGTGTAAGGAGCTTCTGTAGACACAGTACCACTTAGTTCCTGAAAAATTGTATTTAATATATTTCACTCGATTGTCTGCTATGTATACAAGTGTTTATTAAATAATAAGTATACTATAGTGTATACAAACCGTCACGACGTTCTCAAATTTCGTACATAACAACGGCTTAATTCCTTCAAATTTAAAAGAGTATCCTTGAAAAAAGTATCGGTGTCTCTCATAAAAACTTTCTTTTTCTCCAAAATTCATTGTGACAAATAGAATTATTGATCTTACGCAGCTCACGGATTTTACCACTATGCAGAGGTTATGTTTACAAAACTATATACATATATACATATTGTGTATATACGATGCCGGCATCGCATTCTATGTTTCATATCTTGCATTGTAGATGGCGTTACGGTCGTCAAAGTCAGATAAACGCGGGAAAGTGCGAATAATTTGATCTGCCGTCTATTATTATGCGCACGCTAATATTATTTATTTCTACAAACAATATTATCATATAAGCAATATAATCAAGAGTAATAATAGAAATTTAAAGCTTTAAATCCTAATAACTACTGAAACTATAGTTTTCGTGAAAAACTAAATTTTCAGAGGGTGCTATACATACGTATACTGCATATTATGTTGCTTTTTACGTATAAGAACTGATTATAGCGCAAAAAGAAATTATTACAATTAGCAGCACCAATAATTGTTTATACAGTATTTTTTCACTCTGATAATTATGGAACTGATACAAACATAACATATATCTAGTTGTTTGTATTAAATGCGCTGCAAAAATCACTGACGAAAAAAAATTTGCATAACTAAATAACGCTTGTTTATTCATTCGCTAGATTTACTGTTGAAATAGTTCGGTAACTCTTTCTATTGTGTAATGACGTACGACGTTTGGATGTTAGTATATTTTTAATCAGAAGTCGATCACCGGTCGATTACGAGCCGATCTTGACCCGGTCGAACTGTTCCCATTTGTCGTGACTCTAATATATACTTTAAAATTACAGACAAGGCTACTTTAAAAAAGACTTGTAATTTAATGTAATTATTACACACGTGTATATTTTTATTAATTAGGTTACAACATGAAAAAAAAAAATAGAATTATTTAACCATAAAGAGCTTGTGGAATCTTTATTTTGGAGTCATCATTATTTTGCGACCAATATTGTAATGATAGGTGCTGCCAAGTCCATTTTTATATTTTTAAATTACAGATAAACGAAAAAACATTTTTCAATCGTTATGGACTGTTGGTATAATACATATTTGGTCAACAGCCACCTAAGTAATATATATTTTTAAAAAATTGAAAGCTGCTGCTCAATCAGAAGTTATAGGATTATTCGAGCTCGAGATGCAGCGAGGAAAATTCTTCGTCTGGCCGAAATGTCACATGCCCGACGAGCCTTGCGTTCAACGCCTTTGCCAAAGATCGCTCGCAGCCGATGAAAGGAGCCGCTTGACCTATAAGCTGCTGCACTGTGGCGTCTCGAAGCGCGCCGTTCATCACCGCCGCAACGAAACGTCGCCGATCCCTCGCAGCTCACCCATACCCCAAAAGAACCGATCAGTCGCCCGCAATTATTCGCGGCGTCTAATTGCCTTCCCCCTTTAATTCACATTTCCCATAATTTATGAGATCTTCGACCCTCCCTGTCCTAGACATCCTGTATACATATAGTTATTCTAGTAAATTGCATAATACTTCCTATAGAAGATCGATTGTAATTAATGGTTACGTAATTTAAAAGTTTTGTGAGATTCAGTGGTGTGCTGTAGATCGACAATAAATTATACGTATACGGCCAAAGTAAGTATACATTTCATTTTTTTTTTTTTAATAATTGCAACGTACTATCAATAAATTGTTTGTTCACGTTCGAAATAAATAGATAATAATAACGCGATAAAACATATCGTTGATTCTAATAAAATTAATACATAAGTAGTTAATTCTAAAACGCCATGCTTTGAACTTTAATTTTTTTATTATAACGGTCTGAACTTTAGAACTATGCACATTCAATGAGAATTAAACTTTCTCATTTTAGCAACTATTATTATTAAAAAAAAAACTTGTATTATTTAGTAAATATGATAACACATTTTATTACTTTAATTTTTTTATAGGAGATCGTCGTTAAATCTTAATCATGGCGGCACAGCCAACAGGAGAAATCACGGAGGTTGGTTCATTCAAATTATTCTTCGACTTATAAAATATTAAATACCAAAATTAATTGTTTTGTGATAAAAACTATGTTTTTACGATAAGAATAAAAAAGTGTCATTTGAACAAATATTTATTATATTGAAGTATATTATTTATAGATGGACAAAGTTCTAGACCTTTACAAGCATCTTAGTCAAAATCCAAGTCTAAAATCTGCTAGAATTATTTCTATAGCTAGAAATGGAATTTCAATACAAAGTGTTTGGGAACAAAGAAATTTAGAAAGAAACATAAAGCAAAAGTTTACTCAAGACTTCAGTTTGGACGCAGATTTGCAACCTCTTGTAGAAAGCTTTCCAGTAGATGTTACTTCAGAGTAAATATCAATTTCTCAGACTTTCAAATATCATATGTATATTTAGATATAGTTACTATAAAAAAAAACTAATCCTTTTGCCCTTTAAGGTTATTATCAACTTCATCCGAAAATGAGAAATTAAAAGCCATATTGCGAGAAGTCGTCCAAGTTGATGGAAAGCCCAAGCAGTACATTGAAATTTGGGACAGACAACATCTTGTCAAAAACTATGACTTGGCTGCTTACAATGCCCATGGAGAAATTTACACTGATAGTAAGACGATTATGCATTTCGTCACGAATATAACAAATTATATCTAGTTAATAAATTGTTTAATATTTCTTAACTCATCTTTCTTTAGATATGTTTAGCTCCTTTCAATTTTCGCCCGACAATACAAAATTGATGTATGTCGCCGAGAAGAAATTGCGAAAAACTGAACCTTATTATAAACAGAAACCAAAGTATAAAACTGCTTTGCAAGAAAATGAAGAAGAAGCTGAACGGGTGAGAAATCATAAATAACGCTGAATTTTACTTATATATAATACGAGCAATCTTAAACAAAAACTATTCCACATTTTA
Source organism: Cecidostiba fungosa (assembly GCA_900474305.1). Lineage (NCBI taxonomy): Eukaryota > Metazoa > Arthropoda > Insecta > Hymenoptera > Pteromalidae > Cecidostiba > Cecidostiba fungosa. Next base: position 61,890 of record UCOJ01000726.1, read on the forward strand.
GGGTACTCAGCACGTTTTCAAGCCAGACTGGGGAGAACAGTTAGAAGGTCGACACCGATCCGTAATTGTACTTTTGGATCTTGAAGAGGACAAATTTTTCCCTGTGCCATTTATTCCAGATGATTATTTTCCAGCTGAAGTTATTTGGACTCCTAACGGCGAATGTATAGTAGGTGTCGCATATAAACTATATCGTAGATATCTGGGTCGATATGGTTGCAGCAACAGAGAATCATACATTTTCCTATTAAAAGGAGCAGAATTTCGTAAGCGCCACCAATACTTTTTTATTTTAAATTTTTGTAATTTAAGCAGAAATTCATATCTATATTTTAATTATTTGTTATTATTCTTGTAAAGGTAAATTGACTGGTCCAGGCCAAGCTTGTAAAACTCCTCAATTCAGTCCCGATGGAAAGCATCTTATATGGCTAGAAAGAGACATTGGCAAACCTCACCATAATGTCCAAAGGCTTATGCGTATAAAATGGGACGTTGTCGAAACAGTGAGTTCATTGATTTAGTATAAATCGTAATTAATTATAATAAAAAATCGATTATATCCTGATAACATGTAACAATTATTTTCAGCCTGACATGGTTGTTGACCTTGTGAAGACAAACATAACTATTGCCAATGATAAGAAATTTTACGGGTTCTATGGTCAAACTATTCCCAAACGTTGTTGGAGTAATGACTCTCAATACCTGTTTCTCAGCACACCACAAAGATCCGAAATTAAATCATACGTAGTTAATTTAGGTAAGTCGGCAATGACCTCGTGTTATATCTCAAATATTTATCATTACCTAAACAAAACTTTAAACAATCTCTCCAAAAGTAGACTTACACATATGCGCAATAAAATTTCGAATGCAAGTATTTGTATCTGTTTACAGAAACTAAAGTAGTAACTGAAATAGAAAATAATGATGGAAGCAGCTTGAACATTCTAGATGTAAGAAAGAATCGTGTTGTTTTTACGAGATTCTCCATCATCCGACCACCGCAGTTAGTTGTTGGAAAATTTGATCCTACGTCAGAAAATATTGGAAACCTTCATTTGTACAACTGCACAAGTCCGCTAGATATTCCTAATGGAGAAAATCTTATATATGAACATACTGAATTTGAGTATAAAACAAAGGAACCTGTCAGTAAGTAGATCAATATTTGTTAATTTTAAGCCTTTAACTAAAAAAAATTTTTGAAAAAGTCACAAGCCTTTTATTATAATAATAATCAACATTATAATTATAATCTTTCATGATTTATTTTCAATGAGCTGCATGCATAATTAAAATTATTTAAAAAATTTTGCTTAGTTTTTGAATAATAAATGTAAATATAAATTGTTTTTCATTATTCCTAAATTATTGAAACCATTATTCAAACTTATAGGAGATTTTAACTTTACTTACTTTGGAGAAAAATCTGCACCAGAACAATCAATGCCTCTACTTGTTGTACCTCACGGAGGACCTCATTACTCGTTCTGCAATCAGTTCAACATGGATCATGCGATTTTTGCACTTTTAGGTAAAATGCGTTAATTTATAATAAATATAAATGAAAAAAAACATAAATGTATCTCATTGTTTAGGTTTTGGAATTTTACAAATTAATTTCCGAGGATCCACTGGTATGGGTGGAGATAACATTGAGTTTCTCAGTGGAAGAATCGGGGAAATCGATGTACTTGACTGTGTAACAGCGATAAATCTAGCTTTGAATAAATATCCCCAAATTGATCCAAAAAAAGTTACGTTATATGGTTTATGTCATGGAGCTTTCTTATGTGCTCATTTAAGCGGGCAACATTCGGTAAGTTTTATCAAATAAATGTAAATTGATAATTGTTCCAAAAAAATGAAGTGTCAAAATAAAAATTCTGTAAAATCGTTATGTTACAGAACTTGTTTAGAGCGGTCGTAATGAGGGCTCCTGTAATCGATATACCATCAATGTTTACTTCAACTGATATTCCAGACTGGTAAATATAATTTTATTAAATTCATATATGAACAATTGTGACAAATGTAAGTTATTAATTTATTCATATTCATATATTTTGTATTTTTTAATAGGTGCCCTGCCAATACTGGTTGTCAGTTCCTCGAATCTTTACCACCTGCAACTTCTGAAACAAAATACACCGAAATAGTTCTTAAAATGTTTGATCGTTCACCTGTACGCCATGCAGATAAAGTTAAAGCTCCTACTATGATTGCAGTAGGTACTAAAGATTTGAGAAGCCCTGCCTCTCAGGGCAGACTGTGGTACAATCGTCTGCTAGCAAATGATGTTACAGCTAAGTAAGTAATATACCCATATATAAAAGATTGATAAAATAATTAACATATATGAAATGATGAATTCATTTTAATATCAATTTTTATTATTCAGATTATACGTCTATGAAGATAATCATATGTTAGCTAAAGATTTTGTTGAGATTGACTTTGTTATTAATGCCGCACTCTGGCTATTGGAGCATACGAGTGATACACCTAAAACAGATGCAAAGCCCGCTTTAGTAGCTGAAGAAGTGCCAAAGCCTGGATCAAAAAAAGCTGAAGACTAAACGTTAAAACAATAATGTTGACTCTATCAAAACCTCATTGTATTTTCATCTCCATCTTGTTTATAAAAATATTAATAATAAATATGTGGCGGAATTGAATTTGTACAATATCAATGTACTAATAAATCTGTCTACTATAAAAGCATCAGAAGAAAGAACGATCGCTGATTAACAAAAATATTTCCCTTCTCAGATAATTAAATAATATATTTGATGGAATAGAAACTTATTGCCAACATTTTTCCTTGTAAAAGGTGCTTTTTAACCGATTTAATACTCTTATAATGTGTTGTTATAACTTCTGGACAAAGAACGAACGCTGAGGCGAAAATTTAAGAAATATCCCAACAAATTAATTTAAATCATAATTATTTTGCTAAAAGAGACATTTTTGAAGCCAAATATTTTATTATTACTACTTTGATATGTTGTCGATGCTCATACATAAGCATCAACAACATATCAAAGTAGAAATATCAATGGAAATAATGAAACGCAATTAGATTAAAAAGCAAATTCAAAATATAATAGGTGGCGGTGCTCCCTGACGGCACAGTGTATAACTACAGTTATACTTGCCAACGGAACGCTACCGCGCCCCTTGATTAAAAAAAAAAAATTTATATTAATGTTGTCTTCAATCTTTTGATTTCAAATTTTAATTTTTAAGCTGGAGAAACTGAGGAATATCGGATTTTATATTTACCTATCTGAAAGCTTTTATCAAAGTTATGTTTGCTCTTGTCTGACTACACCTATTTTTGATAACCAATTTGCAAAAGAAATTTATTCAAACTAAATCATGGCCTCAACTAAGGTAAGTCGATAATTTAAATCTAATGTTCCCTATCGTCCTACAATAGTAGATTATTTATACATACACTAATAAAACGGTATGATGGTAAAAATTACCATCACATCCGCGGTAATCTTGGGGAGAAAGTCTGTAATTGAAAATATTCTCGCAAAATTATGCGATAATTTTTACCATTATGAAGAGTAAATTTTACAGTTCGGTGTAGTAATTTGTACCGTCACGGGCTGATTAAATTTCCGCGCAGTAAAATTCATCATGAATTCTTAATGAAACTAACATCAGGCTAGATTTTATCATCACAGCATGGTAAAAGTATTTTATTCCACTCTCGATCGTGGCCACTTTTTCCCATAAAGCTGCATTTATGGGGCGAAGATAAAATTCGCGGTTTTGTCCCGCAAAAAGGGTTTACGTGAAATATATGCTACTTTCGCTCCGATTTTTAGGGGCAAAGAGTGGCTATTTCGGTCGAGTGTGGAATAAAAGTACGTACTTGTTTACTGTGAAAAATACATTTAAAATGCCTTGATAGTTTATTTATATTCTAGGACAAAACCCAGTTTCACCGAGCAATAATAATTTAAGTATTCTAATTGTAGGTTGATAAAATTTTGGATGTATACAAGGAATTATCTAAAAATCCAATTTTAACATCCGCTGAAATAATTCCCACAGTTAAACATGGAATCAAAGTAGAAAGCGTTTGGTTACAAAGAAATTTAGAAAGGCGCAAGAAGCAAAAATTTACCCGAGATTTCAATTTTGATGCAAAACTAGAATTACTTGCAGAAAGTTTTCCTTCAGATATAACCTCCGAGTAAGACGAAAGAAGTTAAATGTGAATTTTAAAAGAAGACATAAAATGATATTATATATTTTGCATTGCAGAGTTTTAAAGACCTCTTCTAATGACGATACGGTAAAAGCAATCTTAAGAGATGTTACGGCTGATGGAAAATCCAAACAATTTATAGAAATTTGGGATAACAAGCATCTTATTAAATCGTATGACTTATCTGCATTTGATGTTCATGGAGATGTGTATTCAGACCGTAATTAACTTTTATACATGAACTTTATCTTCGAAATTCTTTAACACTTTATTTGGTTTATTAAAAAAATTGTTACATTTTACAGCTACATTTAGTGCCTTTCAATTATCACCTGACAACAAACGATTGCTCTATGTAGCTGAAAGAAAATTAAAAAAAAGCGAACCTTTTTATAAGCAAAAATCTAAAGATCAGAGTAAAAAATGCGAGGACGAAGAAGAACCAGCACGCGTAAGATTCAAACATGTTTTGTATACAACTTTCACGTTAATAATTATGATATAGAAACAATATTTTGTACTATAAAAAATCATAGGGTGCCGAGTATATTTTCAAACCTGACTGGGGTGAACAATTAGTGAGCAAGCATCGTAGTGTGGTCGTTATTTTGGACATCAATGAAAATACTATAGTACCTTTAGATTCCATACCAGATGATTATTTTCCAGGACAAGTAATTTGGGCTCCAAATGGCGTTGACATAGTAGGCGTTGCTTATAAACTATATCCCAGATATCTTGGTCTAAAGTTCTGCACCAATAGAGAATCATATATCTTTCATTTAAAGGACAATATTTTTCGTAATAGATTTTTAATATTTCTTTCAATTGTTACTATAATAATTAATTCAATATAGTCAAATATATTTCTGTACTAAATAGGTAAGTTGACTTCTGAGAATAATTCTTGTCGATCACCACGATTTAGCCGTGATGGAAATTATCTAATATGGCTAGAACGAACTATTAGTCTAGCTCACCATCATGTTCAACGACTTATGTATTTAAAATGGAACACTTTGGAAACTGTAAGCAAGAATCATTTTAGCAATTATTCTTGATGCATACAATTTCTTATTGTATAATTTTTTTACAAATGCATAAACTGAAATATTTTAGCCCGCGATACTCATAGATACTGTACAAGATATGATAATTATTTCGAAAAACAAAAAATTCTATGGACTTTATAATCAAAGTCTTCCAAAACGTTGCTGGAGTGATGATTCAAAGTACGTCTTTTTTAGTACACCTCAACGATCAACAATCAAATCGTACATGATTGATTTGGGTAATTTAAAAAAATATGTTTTTTACGGAATTATTATATTAGTCAATTATAAAATTAAATTTTTCTACGTTTTGTACAGATACAAAATTAATAACTGAAATAGACAATCCTGAAGGAGCCAGCTTGACTATTTTGGATGTAAATAAGAATCATATAGCCTTTACAAAATTTACCCCTATACAACCATCGCAATTAGTTATTGGAAAATTTGATTCTCAAGCGACAGATATAGACAAGCTTCTTCTGAAAAATTGTACAAATCCTCTTACAGCTATTAATAAATACAATCTTATGTATGAGAATATGGAATATATCTATGATAATAATGATACCGTTAGTAAGTATATATCTAGCCTTCACAAAACTGATTTAAAAAATGATTTTATAACAAATATTTTCATTAGTTTAGTTATTTGAATTTAAATAAAAACTATAAATTTACTTATTTTTAAACAGTTAAAATTGTTTCTTTTACAGAGGATTTCAATTTCACTTATTTAGGAAAAGAAAATAAATCCGAAAAGTCTATGCCTTTAATTGCCGTAGTACACGGAGGTCCTCATTCTGGGTTTAGTAATGAATTCGATTTGAGTCATGCCGTTTTTGCGAGTCTTGGTATTTTAAATATTAAATATATTTATTTTCAAATATCTATAATGTCGTTTCTTATCATTAAGTGCATTTTTTAAGGTTTTGGAGTTTTGCTAATAAATTATCGTGGGTCTACTGGCATGGGAGGAAATAACATTGAGTATATTCTTGGAAGAGTTGGAGAGTCCGATGTTCTTGACTGCGTGACTGCAATAAATACAGCAATGAAAAAATATCCATGGTTAGATCCAAGAAGAGTTAGTTTACACGGTGGATCACATGGTGGATTTATAAATGCACATTTGAGTGGGCAATATCCGGTATTTTAATCATCAGATAACAATATAATATTATTATGACGGCATTTTAATCCAAATATGTAATTATGATTTATATAATAATTGTCAATTTACAGGAGATGTTCAAGTCAGTGGTGATCAGGAATCCCGTTATTGATTTAGCTGCATTGTTCACTATATCCGATATCCCTGATTGGTAAGTACTATTAAATTTATTAAAGTTAATAATAAAATAACCGCATTTTCTACCTTGGTCTACAAAAGAGCAGTAAGAATTTAAAGAATTTTTAAATATACAAAAGAATAAAGAATAAAAATAAAAACAAATCAATGTATTTATAAATTAAAACTTATACGTAAAAATGATCTTCATTATCTTAAATTTCAGTAGACGTAGTGCCTTAACTGTGGAAGAGAGAATCAGATTCCGACATTGGTTCAAGTACTACTATGCACTCAAACACTCGCTTGTTAATCAAACAATTACGCTTATTATCAGTAAAATTTTATAAATCTAAAATAGTATTTGTGTATCAAAAGCAAAAAGCATACCCTTTTTGACCAAGTATACTACAAACACGCGAGATAGTAACTAGTAAAGGGTTATAGATTTTTATATTTTTTATATATATTATACTAACTGAGGGTTATTCTCGTGAGCTTTATACTACTTTAACTTTTTTCGATTACATTTTAACTATTAACGCACTCATATATATTAGGTATTTAGATGGATAAATCATAGCTAAGAGGTGATCGTTTTTTTGATACGGCCATAACATTCTTATTGAACTGCACTATTTGACGACAATATAAAAAGATCAAAATTAAATATTATAAAGAAACATTACTATTATTGTATCACATTATGTGGCAGTCAAATATACAAATTTTAAAATTATGCACACGTATATACACACTAAAGATATTAAAATTGTTTCCAATAAATATTTCTAGAGTAGACGAAAGAATGTTTTGTCCAGTGACGGTTTTCTGTCCGTCGGTCAAAAAAGATCACTTTATAACCCTTAATATAGAACTTAGAAACAGTGAAATTCTATGTACACACATCACAAAAAAAATTATTTAATTTTTCAGGTGTCCCGGTGAAACTGGAAACTCTGCTATCGCAACATTACCAGAAACAACTCCTCAATCTAATTATTCTCAATTACTTCAAAAACTTTTGAATCATTCGCCTATACTTCACGCAGATAAAGTCAAAGCACCGACGTTAATTGCTTTGGGATCAAACGATCTTAGAGTTCCAGCATCCCAAGGAAAATTATGGTACTATCGCTTATCAACTAACAATGTTCCTGCAAAGTGAGTTCTTCAGTTTGCTTAAATTATTATAAATAATTTAGACGTTTATTTTGTAAAGTAAAAGTCAAAATTTTTATATCAATTATAAGTAAAGCTTTTATTTTAAAAATATAAAAATCATAAAATGGAAGTTACAATGGTAATATACTATTTTAGATTGTATATGTACGACGACAATCACTCTTTATCAAAAGATGAAGTGGAAATAGATTTTGTTATCAACGCAGTGCTTTGGATATCTGAACATGGCGGATAAAATCAACGGCATTATAAAATAAAGCATAATAAAACTACATGGTGCCTATAAATAATCATAATTGTATACATTCGTTATGAATAAATTAATGCATTTTCACTTGTTCAAAGAATCGTTTTATTATAAAATTATATAACCCAAATTTTTTAATCCAATAGACGACTTATAAAATATAATTTATATTTGTGGCGACACGTGCTGGGCAGCATCGCCGCCAGCGCAAATAGCGGGGTACCGCCGAAGTCGAAAGCCAAAAAACTTCCGCCAGCCGCCACGCCGTGGCGAGCGGGGAGCGCGCCCCCGGTCGCCATTGTGGATCTGGCCCCAGATCGGAGCACACACTGTAAAAAGTTTTTCGGAAGATTGCCATTTACATGTACGAAATCACACGCTTAAACGACGTAAAGTGACAT
>UCOJ01000727.1:0-70307 GCA_900474305.1 Cecidostiba fungosa
TCTCTCTCTCTCTCTCTCTCTCTCTCTCTCTCTCTCTCTCTCTCTCTCTCGAGCTGCAGAGTGTGTTGTTGGAAGAGGACAGAGAGTAGCGAGGTTGCGCGATAGCCTATGAATTTATAAACGCTGAAGAGAGAACGTTAGTTGAATCAAGCCGTAAACGAGTGGCGCGCGCGCGTTATTTGTTGAATAGTCGACTGCGGATTAGATGGGATTTCGTTTGATTTACGGCCCCGACTTTTTATCCTCAGAGTTTTTGCATTATTTTCAAATCGCTATATGCGATTATACTATTATGCAGGACTGCACTCAATCTCACGCGGGAATGCAGCGCGTCCGCAAACACAAAATAACGACGATGATCCCCACTCCCCGCGCGTGTGTGACGAGCTCCTAATTACCTCCCGCATAAATTAATCAAAATGCAAATCGTTCCCCCACGATAACATCTCTCGCGCGTCATCAAACTGTCTTCTCTTCTCTGTCGTCCCCCTCGTAAATTCGTCGATCGCTTTCTCTCTCTCTTGGAAATCATATTTCGCGCCCGATATCCTCCCGTCGTGAAAAAGAAGAAACGAACGCCGGTATAGTAATACGTCCTTCCTCGTTTCTGCAGCCGAAACCACTCGACGAATCAATCACGTTTCCGCGGCGATCAACGACCCTCAGGAACACATGGGAACAGACGAGAGCGATCGATCCTATGGCGCGCGTCGCGTCGACGGGCCGATTTGCCCCACGGCTTGTTAATCATTGTACCTAATTAGTCGAGAGAGAGAGGAGTAGGAGGCCGATTCGCGTTTTAGGCCGCAGTATACGCGTGTGTGCCAGCTCGTGATCACGCGAGACGCGAGAGCGCAGCGCACTCTTGTTTGAGCTGTTGCGGCCGAAGGAGATGGATGCCGCGGTTGCAATTTGGCCCTGATGGCTGCGGGGGTGGATGATCGGAGAAAGTGATTGATCGCGCCGAGATATTTTTAGGGGGAGATATTGCGAGTGGATTTTGAATAAATTAAATCGCGATGAAGCAGCAGGAGCTGCGTGTGTGCAGTTTGTGCGATGCCGTTATTTTAATGCGAAAATGAAGAATGGTACCGCGAACGCATTAATCTTTCGGTCGTTGTGTTGTTTGCGCATTCATCTTTTTTTTTCCTCGTCGATAGGATACGTTTTTCATTTCATTAATTGTTTTCTGATTGACCGTTGGAAAACATTTTCTTTTCCAGTTTGCCATTGTACTAATGCATTTTTTTTTCTTGTTTTGTGTTTCAGGTGAGTTGAGTTTATTGTTCGTTTTTTAACGTTCACGGCACTTGGGTACGTAAATCATCGTATGCTTATATCAAGCAGCAGCGTATGGTGCGTATAATAGTTGGTATTTTATATAAAATGTAATACTTGAACCAGTATTAAAGCTATAATACATTCGAGTGCAACAAACACGAATAAGAATGAGTACACATAAGAATAGGAATGAGAAAGCAGAAAAAGTTACAAGGAAGAGGAGACGGGATGTAAAGAGCAGCCAACTGTAAAAATCAGAGGGACAGAAATGGAAAGTAAAGGCTGATGGAAAAATTTGTGTATGCTCTAGGATGACAAGGTTATTTTTATCTCGGGTTCAGAAACCTTCTCGTACATTTCTTGTCACTCCTGCGCTTGAACATGTTGTATAGCACAGGTCTTTTCATCAAACTTTGATAACTGTACCTATTTTCATACCGAACGAAAATAACAATTTGAAAGAACAACATATAACTCGGCAGAATCGTTGTTCACTTTCCAGTATGCATATATAAAACCGGCATTAAATCATTTTTCATCATCATCCAAAAATCTCGAAAACAGTATGACGAGTAGAGAGGCACAGAGAGAGAGAGAGAGAGAGAGCAAGACAGATGGATGGAGTGTCCTCGCGAACGCGACGCAAACGAGCCGTTGCCGAAACGACAGATAATCGATAGTGCCCGTCGGTCTGGCGATGATTTCGATTAGCGAATTAGCCAACGTGGACCATACACGCACGCACGCATATATACATACAGAATACGGAGGTACTCGGGTTTGAGAGAGGAACAGCGCGATCGCTCGTGTCCCGTGTGGTCAAGGGCCGTTTCTCTCCTGACAAGAGATTTTGATTGATTATTGACACGGCTGGGCGACGACGAGTCCCGGATGCCGAGAGAGTATACACAGCGAGGCTCTGATTTTGCTGCAGCAGTAGTTGACGATCGGAAAACGCCGCGCGTTTTTTAGTATTCGAGATTCCGCTTTTGGACCAGGCAAGAGAGGTATTTCGGTCCGAGAACCCGATAACGAAATGAAACGGCCGGGCATGCCACGCGATGAAAAATGTGCGATAACGCGATTCTGTTTTCGTTTTTGATTTGTTGACTTTCGAGAGCGAAGTGAAGCGAAGAATGAAAAACGCTCTGCTGTATATATACCTGCTACTATCGATTTTTCCATCTGGCCGACAGCCTTGAATGAGAGAGCAGTTTATCCGACATTATTTCGCAGGGGATAAAGTATCGATATGTTACATGACGGTAAAATTAAGCGCAGCTATACATTCGACACGTGCATATTTATCGCAACATTGATTTTCATGAAAAAAAGTACTTGTAGCCCGCGTACATCGTACACATATCACAATATATCAAAGCCACGATTATAGCCTCGTCATTAACCTTTGCAAGAGCTTAATTAACAACAAACGCGTTCGGCGAGCCGTAAAAAATGTGAAAAAATAAAATCCAGCTACATCAATCAAACGCTCCGAGCAATGTATCATCCTCGATAATAATCCAGGGGATCGAAAGAGAGACCTATGTATACAGTATACGACTACCGCGTTAACATTTATTTATTCAATTAAATGAAATCTGTAACGTCTATATAGCCGCGCGGGAAGGGCGTCTGTTTGCCGAGGGCAAATCGAACCCGATTCACCGCCACCGTCACGACGATTGCGATTTGATCCATCTTTCAAGCCCGCGGCTAGCTCGCAAACAGAGCTGCTGCAGAGGATCAATCGGATTTCCCGCGATTCGTTTCGCGGCCCCTACCGAAATTGATAATTCGCCGTTTGTTTTGATAACGCGCCGCGTTATCGCTTTCGCGCGAGCGCGCGGTGCAAGCGATAAATCGAAACGTCTAGCGGGCGATTCTGCAAATACTCGCCACCGCCGTATGGAGAACGTGTTCGTAGGGGAAATCGAACGATTTCCGAAATCGAATCAAATCCAAGCGGAAATTGTGTAATCGCGGAGGAGATCGCGCGACCATCGGAGATTCGGAGCTGATGGGGATGAGGGTTAAATTTGGGTTCGGATTTATATTTGAATCCGAGCGTTGATTAGAGCAACGCCACATACTATAGTGTGTGTACATTTTCCCTTTGAGTTCTCAAGTTTCTATACAGCCTCGTATGTATACTTTCTTTTGCGGCTACATATACATTATAGCAAAGATTGCAGAAAGCAATCAATTTCAGAAGATTGAAAGCCCCTATCGCAAACTTTCGCGAAATGAATCCGTATGTACATATTTATCTACCCGAATTAAAACGTGTTTTTTAAACGTAATCGATTCCGCGTCGTATCTACGCAAACAGCAACAAAATCAGCGCGACCGAAAAGCCGATAAAAAAAAACCCGTTAAGTCAGTTTAAACGCGCTGCCGCAGCTGTGTACCGCACACTCGCAATCTCCGGGGATGAGCTGCCAGATAATTCTCGCGCGCGTTTTTGGACGCCGCCGCGATCGAACGAGCTGCAGGTGTGTATATGTGCGCTGTGTATATACTCCCGCGTTGTTGCGGTGAACTTGCGGCAGACTCGACTCGCCCTTCGGCCTCGAGGAATGTCTCTTGGGCTTCGCGAGCTACGCGAGTTTTAGATCGTTGGTCGATGTCGAATTTCTCGGCTACTGCATGCTCTCTCTCTTTAGCCAAGGAGATTGTATTATTCCTTTGTGCTTTGTTATATCTGTGTCGAGCAGAACGAGTTATTAGTCGAGTATTAGGTTGGGATTGTACAGAGACTCATAATTAATGTAGGGATTCTACTGCAGATGAGAGAGAGAGAGAGAGGGATTACATTGGGATTTGTTATACATTCTGTGCTAAAGCTTCATTCAAAATAATTCAATAACTTCTCGTGGAACGGCCGCTTTAAAGGGCCACACTGCAGTGCAAACATGTTTTTCTTCTTCGAGTTCAACGAACTTTTGTCTCGCGCGTAAAGCAGAGAGACAGAGAGAGTAGTATAGCTCCCGAAAAACCATCTCCCCGCAGAGTTTGACACCCTCTCGGTTCAGCTATATGCTCATGATGCATCGCTTCTCGCTGTCCGACTTTTCCGTCCGGTCATCCCGCCAACCCTTTTTTCGCGCCTCCGCCTCCCTCTGCAGCGTTTTTGCTGCGTATGTTTGCACTTAACGGCGAGGGACATGTCCCTCTCCCCCCCTGAAATCCTCAAAATTAGCCGCGACGCACACGTATATTATTTAAATCCGTTCGCGCGCAATAATTTTTAATTCCGCGAGCCTGCAGCCAATTATTTTTTAAGAGCTTCTCGATAAATTTTCCCCGATTCGTATCATTAAAACGAATTTTACGTGCACACGCGCGCGGGGGCGCTCGTGCGTGCGGTCTGCAGCGTGCCTCGAATTTTCATAATCTTTTATGTATATGCTCGCGCGCAGGCGCGTGAGCTATGCCTCTCGGTAATTGCCTGTGGCTTTATTTATGTACTTCAAATAATTCGCCGGCTAATTAATGTGGCGTAATGCAAATATAATAAATTAACTAACGGCCGCGGCCAAAAATGTAATACTCTATACTATATTATGATGCTATACCTATATGCGAGCAACGAACGCAAAACAAGGGCTTATACACCTCGTTGTTGTATACGTATTATATGCGATATTAACGTTATTTATGTTTTCCGTTGGCGGGAAAAGTGTAATCCGCCGTGTAAATAATTAATCAATTTTAATGCGGTTCAAGTGTGGCCATACCGTTACTCTTTTAGTATTATCTGAAATATTCCAACAAGGTGTATTTTTATTCTCGATAAGAGCTTTTTTGCGCTCTGCCACACACTGTCCTGAAATAAACCGATTCGAAATCGTGAAAAGATTACAGCGCAAACGAGTAAGAACGAACTACACCCACGCACACAGTAGTCCGCTAGTCAGCATCAGTAGGAGACGCTGCAACGAAGTAATATAACGCTGGCAGTGTGCCAAAACGCGGCAAACGCCGCTGTGTGTACCGAATGCGTTAACGGGAATCTGTATATTGGCCGTCCTTCTTTAGACGCTTCAAATTATTTGCGCGTGTGTAATTCGAAAAAATGTTCACACGCTCTTTGTGAAACGCGTTGGTTAAATTGATTCTCCCCGACCATAACATCGTCAGTGTATATTGTGAATGTTAATAGGCTAACTCTTTGTCGGCGCGCGCAAGCTTTTTACTTTTCGCGGTGTGCGTTTCATTTCCTTGCGCTGCTTCTTTTCTGCTCGTCACGCCGAGCGACTGCCTACTTTTTTTTCTCTGCCGCGGTGGCAGATGCTTACCTCCGTGCGCGTGGACATCCCTGATGTAGTGTACTCTGGATTTTCATCTATTTTCCATATTTTCTCTCGCGAAACTGCTTGTCCCTCGGGGCATCAATTTTCTCCGGCTTATCAGGTATCAGCAGACGGTATCGAATTGCCGGAGATGGAGGCTCGAAAAAATAAATCATCAAGTATGGATTATCATTTTTGCACATTACATCTCGCTGAATTATTCATCTCGCATCAGAGCCGAAGCGTGAGAACTTGTCTCCTCTTCTCTGCAGCATAGGCTGAATCTTGCATTGTTCGACAATTCTTCATCTCTCACATCCATTTACAGCGCGAAAGAAGTGCATTCCTCGGTATATACTACATGGCAAGCGGCGGCATTCTCCACCTGTCGCGCTCACCGCGAGCAAAAAAAAAATAAATAAAAAAAAACTCGGCTCCTGCGCCGACATCTCTCCTCCGCGCCTGCTCTCGGCTCCATCATGCAAATTAATATCATCCGCATGAATCTTTCATAGCATTCAAATGCTCATGCATCATCGCCTGATGCTGCGTATACCCGCCTGTATATCGCGTATACACCGCCCGAATGACACCCTTCACCGAGACGGATAATAAGATATCTCTCGCGCGCGTGGTTTGACCCTCTAGCGCTGCGTACAATACTGCATATAAATTCCATCGATCGATCGGCGTGCTCACGAATATTTATAAAACGTCGCGCGGAGCGACGCGTCATTGTGCACGTGAAAAATCGCACCAGCCATCCAGGCGCCCGCCGAAGATTCGTCTGTGTGCGTGTGTGTGTGTGAGTGTTCGAAAGCGCGAGCGTCATGCAGGCGCAATTTCGCGCGATGCACTCGACAAGCATCGACGCCAGGAGTGTGCTATGTGCCGAGTGGAATTCGAGTGTGTGTGTCCTCTCGCTGCTCTGAGTTGTGTACTCCTCCAGCCTCGTCGTCGTTGACGTTGTTGTCGTACGGATAGTTTCTCCCATCTGTCTGGATTGCTGCACTGTATATACGCCACCTTTCGATTTGTCTCGAGTATATAGGATGTGTGCATGGAGTATAGTCGATGACGTCGAAGACTATTGATTTGAATTAGTGACGATTAACGGGATTGTCCTGGCAAGTGAATGACGTGCACTTGCACGAATTATAGGGACTACAGTTAGCGTAATTAGTTTCTGTGATGAATAAGATATCACCGAACTTTTCTCTTTTGAGAGGAAAAATAACAAAAACAGGAATTTCGTTTCGCGTCTATACTGTGTTTTTCAAAGGCTTAATTAAATTTCACAATGAGCGGGTGGAACAGGCGAAAAATGGAAATTAGACTCAAAAGCCTTTTTAATACGAGTCCGTCGTTTGCAAAACGTCAAAGGGCGCGGATAATAATTAACGTTGTCTGCTGAGTTGAAAACATTTTCAACAAAAGGGCATGCAAGCGTACAATACATGGGAAAACAAATTTTGGAGCGTAAAATTAGTTTGAATTATAGAACATTTTTTACTGCAGTACAGCTAAATGAAAATGTGCACTGAGGCGAGTTCTTTTAATATGTTTGTGTGCTCGGCTTAATGCAATATTGTTGAAATTCCGCGGAACAAACAATGAATCTCATTTCGCATTCATTAACATCACGGCAAAATATAAGCATATTATGCCGAGTTATCTCAAACTTTACATAACAAGCATATTCCAACATGTCTTGCATCTGGTTTATTCTCCATCCAAAAACCTTCCGCAAAACTATTCTGCCTTCTTTCCTCTCGTCCAACTTACCCAGATTCGCGACGACAGCCATCAAATAGACAAACACACACAGAACTTTCCCTCAAGAGCTGCAAGAAGGGATTATAACCTATTTTTGTCACCCTCGAGTCTCCTTCTCGTTCTCCGCAAACTAGTGACTCGAGCTGGTTGGCTCACGAGTCGTTGGCGCGCTCCCATTACAGGATCACTACATACAGAGGATATACACCGAGAGAAAAGAGACGCGTATTTGCATATACAGGACGTCTGCTGGTGGGATGCAGTTTTACGGGCCTCGAATCTTTTTATTCGCCCGCGCTCATTACGCCGCGCAAAAATTCGTGCCCCGCTGGATTTACACTCTCCGCCCGTTTTAATGCGTGCGATATACGTATACACAGTGACTCGTTAGTCGCTTTCTTTGGGACTTGTTACTGTCCTCCGTCGCCGAATGGGAATCAAGCTGCTGTTGTATAAACTACCAGACGTGTGTGCTACTTCATTCTCATGGTAATTCGCTTGTTTTACAGTCGTGTCCGCCCTTTGTCGAGGAGGCGGCTTTAGGGAGCCTGAGTTTTTGTCCAAAGTTTTTTATCGGTGGCGAAGGGGATCTAGTCGATGGCTGACCTTTTTTTCGCTTCTCCTTTAGGCGAGTGGCCGAAGTTTAGAGAGTGCTAGAGAAAACTTAAATATAAGAGAGAGACTTGAGCTGGGAGAGAGAGCGTTTTAACTACTTATGAATCTTCTGCAATTTTAATGGTTTTATTCAAATGAGTTATATTAAGAGACTTTTCCCGACTTCTTTAAGTATAAAATGGAGTCTTAGGCAGCTTCTATGAACTATATTTTTTTTGTCTCTTTTGCAGAAAGTTTTCTGAGCCTGCAGAATGAGACACGCCGGATCAGACTTATTATGGACTATTGTCCTGCATTGTAAGCGAGGCTAGAAAAATATAACTTACTACGCCGATTCGAGTTAATTTAAAATCGTTCCATTTCGATCGTCGAGAAAGTCAATAAGTGACTCGATTCCATTCCTCAAGAAATTCAGATAATGCGAAGTAGGTCTAACTTTATCCAAGAACATTCCTTCGCAGGACACTCCTTTTTTCGTTAATTGCTTATCGCAGAGGAATTCAGTTGGCAATAATGACTCTCCAGATAGATCTATGAATTCTATTAGCTCTTCGAAAACTTGATTAAGAAACACTGAAAGTCCGATAACAGCTAGAAGATCAATGCGCATATGTTTCAGTTTATCTCTGATTGTAATTAAACCGCGAAAAACTCGCCGCGTGATATTATATACATTATTAATACATCTACCAAGTGTATTACACTTGATATCTCAAAAGACGTCGCGCGACACCGCAGAGCGCGAGCCATAAATAGAGCAGTGCAGACTCGAGTGCGCGCATTCGCAAACTTTCACGGCGCGCGCGTTCGCAATTAACCGGCCGCAAAAGCCGCGATTAATCGGCCTCAGTACTGGCAACACACGCACGGAATTGCTCGTTCGCGAATAAATAAAACTTATGCTTCGCTACACTTCTTCTCCTCCTCCTCCAGCCGTAAAATGCAAATGAGAACGGCGGCGAGCCGGAAGTTGGAATATGGTCGCGTGGCGCAAAAACTCCCGCTGCGTATTGTCCAGGAGAGCGAGAGTCGGTGGGCTGAGATTCGGCACGATATTACGTTCGGTATTTTATTGGATATTTTGGAGTATCCTCTAGTGACTCGGATTAAATAGAGAATAAGAAGATATGGGTTTTACAATTTTTTATCGGAAAATATGCGTGGAAGCCAGTCCATCATTGCTGCGAAATACTCGGCAGACACGCAGCAATAGTTAGCACAGCAGTGCTAACTGCTGTACTGTCGTGATGCTCACGACGGTGCGCAAGATTCCACTCTCGTGTATACTTGAAATACCGCAGAAAGTTTGATAGTAAATGTGGAGCATTTACATTGAATTAGACACAATCATTCTTGGGAGGCGTGCTTCGAGATTCAGAGCAAAGTTTCGCCTGACGAGGAAATAGCGAAGTTGGCATTCAGCGCGGAGTTAACTGTCTCGAAAGCTCCCTGCTTCCCCCCACTCGTGAATTCATTTACATAATCTACAAATCATTGGAGCATTATCTTGCGAAGCGAACACAAATGTAATACCAAGACGCATGCGATAAATTAATTCCTCAAAAAAAAAAAAACAGCTCGACCGACATCTGCAATATCATCTGTATATTACGAACAACGTCGAGTCGGTGCACTGTACTATTAACGCATGAGTCTCACCGCAACCCGATGTCAACCCAAATTGGTCGGCGGCGGCGCGCAGTATGTTTGTTATGAAAAGCACGTCGGTGAGTTGCTTCAAGCTTCTCAGCTTTGGTCAAAGCTGTTTGGACGTTTCGTCGGCTTGTTACAGCGGAAATTGAACCAGACGATTATGACGGCGAAGCGAATCAACGAAACGCAGCGAGAATTTCCCGCTAGACCACATGGTCGTTAAAACATTCGAAATTGCTGCAAATTGCCTTTTACAATTCTCGCTCGATTCGTCCGATCCAAACGAAGACTAATAGAGAGAGCGGCTGACGAGGAACGAACCGCACACAGTGTGTCCATTCAGGAAAATCGACACAACGCCGCGCGAGCGCCGGATGTATTTCGGCCGCAGTGGCCGAAAAGCCGCGGTGCATCTCGAACACTGACCGAGATGTTATTTCGGTCTTGGGCGTATAAGTAATACGCGAGAGAGAGAGAACCGCATACACTACTCGTCGTGCAAATGAAACAACAGTGGAAATAGAATCGAGGCTGTGCTACTGCTGCCGCCGCTGCTACTGCTGTTGGCTCCCTCGATTTTCAGAGGGGGCGCTCGCGGATTTGCAGAGAATTAATTTCGAGCACGCGCCTGTTTGGTAAACATTTTCGGCTGGCCGAATACTGACTTGTGGTCGTTGACTCGGCTGTTCTTCTGCTACGCTGAACACACGCGAGTGCGGCGTTATTCAATTTTGTCGGTTTTGCCTTTGGTTCATTTTTTTTTCCAGAGAGAGTATGTACGCGAAATTTTTTTTTTTTCGTTATCGCACTTTTAATCCGGATATTGTTCGTTCGAAAAATCTATGTACCAAAGTTGGTGCGACTACTTTTCGAAATTCACAGACAGTGGGGGAAGCTTAATTCCGACCGGGTACATTAGCGCGATCGGAGCTAATGGATCGAAATCCGATTATTAGCGCGCGCGGGTATACCACTCCGGTTTCGTATATAATATTCTCAAACGCGAGTGTCAACTATTCAAATGTACTTTGGCGCACGAAGGACTGGCAAGCCAAAAATTAATACTCTTGTTAGCCGAATTCTGTGCCGCCGTCGCCGGATTCAATAACGTGGAAAGTTAATCTGCCGAGTGTGGTAACCCAGATTTATCGTTGCAATTATAAATTCAATATATATTCCCTGATGCCGCCGCAGCAGTCTTCCTTCCCGTCAGTTATAATTCGACCTGACGCGACGTCGTTCGTATAACACTCCCTCGAATTAAATAGCTATAATAAATGCTTTCCATACCCGAAAAAAAGACTGCGGAGAGCGACGCGCTTCTAATTGGCGATTTCATTGCATGCGCGGCGAGTCTAATACTCTCTTTCTGTGCAGTGTACAGCACATGACGGTGGCGGGGGCGTTCCTGCGTAAACTTTCGTAATTCATTAAGTGCGGGAGAGAAGAGAGAAGCCCTCCTACGTGCATAGCGATCGCGTAGAAATCCACCCTCGTGCAGCTCGTTTTATAGCGCCGCGGAGAAAGGGAGAAGTTAGACAAAGGAGCTTTCGAGTGGGGTACAGGTCTAGTGTTTGTTGTTTAGAGAGAGACAAGAACGAAATCTCTGCGTGTGTATAGAAGAGACTTGAAGAAAAAGCATTCTGTAGATCTTGGCGAGATTCATCAACGAAGCCGTGCTTTTATATGATTTCAAGGCCACTTAATTGTCAAACACGTATCCGAGCGATTCTCGTTACAACGTATAATCTACTTGCCATCAGCGTAAACGACGAGAGCGAGCAAATTAAAGCGGAGAGGGCTGCGACAGCATCGCTTTATTCTCTCTTAAAGCAAAACGAAACAAAGCCAGAAAAGAGACCAGCGGGGGAAGAATAGACGAGAGCGTCTCGTCGTCCGGAGAGAGGATATGGGGTCGATGCGGAAAACGGCGCAGCGTCTGTGCCACGCAATCTAATTCCTAACCCCATGCAAATCGAGTGTCGCGTCGCGCGGCTGCGTAACTAGCGGTGCCACAGCAGCCCTTGACACTCACCCTCACGCGCGCGCTGCACGAGGTTCTCAGTGTACACGAGTCAAAAGCGATGCGGCGAGCTCACTGTCGATTCTTCGCGCCCGTCACTGCTTCGACCCTCTGATGCTCTGTGAGTGTGTGTCGTGCGAAGCCGGTGCACAAAGGGGGCTGTGTAGAGGAGAACCGAGAGACAGAGAGGACGATTTATGTACAGGCTTGCCTTAGAAAGAGCGAGCTTGTGTTGATTTTGCGGAGGAGGTGGGCACGTTCGCGATGTTGGGAAGCCGCGCAAGAGAGAGAGAGGAGATTTATCATACCTTCTTTTTTTTCTTTTCGGAAGGTGTGACAGCTTTTGGATGCCGCGGATAGTGTCGTGTATGTTTTATTACACCGTGTAATTCGAGCTTATTTTATTTTTCAATTACCGCGATCACCACGTGTTTATATCCACTGTGATATACTGATGCTGGCCGAGAGGGCATGAGCATACTTTTTCGAGGTGATTTTTTAAACCGTCCGCGCTAATAATGAATCGAGCCGTGTTCCAACCAATTTACTTCATACCAATTACACGCAGAGAGGGTTCTCTCATACGCGCCGACGACTAGACTTTTATCATTCAATGTCCGGGATCGCAAAATTCCTCTTAAATCCTCATAAACTACGGACATTAAATTAGTCTCTCGCCCCAGCGGTGGCGCGCAACGTCGAGACTTTCAATTTCGGCCGAGTGTAATACACCCTCTCCCAGTGGATTCTCTCTTTCTCTCTCGAAACCCGTTCACGCACATGCGGCGAGAAGGTCAATTCGGCGCCTCAGGAAATCGAAAAGTCCCGAAGAGCCGCCGCGTCGGGATTATTACACGCGTCGGGCTTCCGAGGGTCCGGTCAAAAAGGGTTGCCGTCTCTACATCCAAACGAAAAAAAAGGAACGAGAAGTCGGAGAGAGAAGAGGAAGAGGCGAAACGAGCGAAGGGCTGCGCGCGTGAAAACGTCCGTCGCGTCGTTTGCGCTTATAATTGCAACGAGCTGTAATTAGTTTCGGAAATTTAATTATTTCCGGCGCCGGAGAAAACTCTCTCTCGCGATAAACGCGCCGCGAACATTAAACGACTGGGATATATACGTACGGGAAGAGTAATCGTTCTCTCTGTGAACGTTGTTGAAACTCTTTTCTCTGTTATTCTCTATAGCGAGCGTTGAAAAAGGAGAGCGCGGGTGTCGGTTTTTATTCGCGAAAATCCGCTGTTATGTGGGTGAGATGGCCGGGAAAAGCTGCGATGGTTCCTTTTTGCAGAGGAGAAGTACTTTTTTAACGGATGACGTGTGCTCTATATCTCTCTCCAGCGAGAATCGTCGGTTAACCTGTCGACCGGGCGATTTCGATCGAGATTGATCGTCGCTGCTATGGGACGACGATCGAACGGTGTTCCCCGTTCTGTTGATTTTGGTGATGGCTTCGGGAATTGAGAGATGCAGCTGAAAGCTAACAGTTAGTTTCTCCTCGACAGCGTGTTATAAATGCAACCGTACATAACCATCACTACGCAGTCAACACATCGATGCACCGTTGAAAAGCTTTGAAGGGAAAAGCAAAAAATTATCGTCAAAAGCCAATCAATGAACCGTAAAATTACTACCACGTATATATAACGCCGCGTGAAATTCAATAAAGCTTCATTATTCTCAGTGAAATTTAATCACCGAAATTCCCAAAATAATAAGTTCGATTCGCGGGCCGTTGAGCTTCGTCACGCTTTGCGTGTACTGCAATCGGTCTATACAGAGAGTTCAACGCGAAAATCACATCCATATTTCATTCACCACATCGCTCCGCGAGATTTACCGAAAAAAAATCAACAAACGATCTTGATTGTTCTTCAGCTGAAGAGCATATACACAACGCGATACATTCCCAAACACCGAACGAACGGTAAAGGCACACATGCTCCCGCGGTCATTATCAGCGCGAGATATATACCGATGCATCGTTGCGCACTGTCACTATATACTGCGCGCATGAAACTTTCATCGGATCAGTATAGCAGAGAGGAAGAGAGAAAAATGACTCGGACGCATTGCCAGAGGCATACACGTCCCGTTAAAGACGATCTCGGTTGTCGACGCAGCGCGTCAATGCTCTCTTTCTCTCTGCTATACACTTTTATGTCTTGGATCTTTGTCTCCGCTCACGTACGCGAAGGATTTCCCCCGGAAAAAAGAAGTTCAGAGGCCGAGGAGATTGCATTCTTAGAAATTAATGCCTCCCTCGGCTGTTGCTGTTGGATGCGGGGACTCATATAATGCGCCAGGCCAAAAAATTTCTAAAGCCCGAGACGGTTATAACGGCCCCCTCAAAAATTCATGTCGACGCGCGACTCGCTCCACAATACCGCCCCTGTCCCGCTGCTGCTGCTGCTGCTGAGCGTTTAGTTCCTTTGCTCGTTGGCTTCTTTTTTCCTTGTATTCTTCTGGGCGACTTTTGTCACTGCTCGAGAGCGCTTTCTTTGCTGTCGTTCGCTCGTGTGGGTGCATTTATATATTATAGTGTGTACGCGTATGCGCACGGCGAGTTCCGTGTCGATGCAGTTGAGATTCGTTGGCTGGTGTACTTAAGCTTGAAGAATTAGGTGAATGAATTCTGAAAGAGATGAAGTAATGTCTGGATTTCTATTCGAATTACGCTCCCAAAGTGCTTGATGTACAGTGTCAGGTATACAGAGCGTCTTTTTTTTTGTTTGAAATATTTACTTTTTGTAGAGTGATGTGGGTACAAAAAAATATTGAAACTCTAAACTTATGCATGATGAGGCTTGTGTTTGTCCCCAAGGGTGTCGCGGCTGACCCGAGACTCTTTTCGCCAAGACTTCACCGCAGACGCTCTTCTTCGGCCGCCGTAGCCTCAAAAATTCATGGGCTTATTCATGAAGATTCGGAAAGTTTTCTCCCGATTCTGATTAGCTTCTCTCGCGCTCTCCCCCTCGTGTATAGTCCCACTCAGCAGTTGATAAAGCCGCCGGGCAAACTTTGTTCCCGGACTTTTTTTTGCTTCATCGGTGCAGGCGCGGCGGCTCACCCTTCGATCGAGTTTAAGACGGTTTTCGAGTTTAATCTCTTGCGAGCCTTCGACACCGCCGTCTGAGTACGCACTGCTTTCTCTCGATGTACCGCGAAATTGACTTTCGTCACTGAACCCGTAAGAATCAATTTGACGACCTTAAGCTCTTCTGTAGTGGGATGAGACTGGATTCGATTGAATCTCACAAATTGTATGAATTTCAATAACGATTAAAATTGATTGAACAAACAATAACCCGCTCCTCCTTTTTTGTTACAGCAATCATGGCGCACTTCTGCTTCCTGGCAACGTTCTTCTGGCTCAACACAATGTGCTTCAACATCTGGTGGACCTTCAGGTTAGTAAAGCAGCGACTCTTTCTTTTATTTCCAGCACTACTGCCATACCCTCGTCCCGAAAGCTACAGGCGCGTATACGTATATATACCCCCCGCGTCGAGTCCTTATACCGTTCGATATTGCAATTACGAGAAAGTCGACGCGCCTATGGCAATATAACGCGGCCGATCGGCTGTGCGAAACGCAATCCAACGCACGCGGCTTCTTTCAGTATTATCGGCACGTCTGCGGACTGGAAAAAAATGTTCGGTGAAAGATAGAGGGAGAGGAACGAGACGTTTTTTTTTTGGCAGGCAGACTTTGTGCCTGGAATTTTCGAGGAAGATTCGATGGACCGGTGTATTGATATTTCTTTTTTTGGTATACTCCCGGGGCTGTTGAACTATTTGAAAATAGAACCGTATGTGTTTAATACATTTCGGTTGATTTTTGAGGTAAGTGTTTCACGCGTAATTAAACATTCCAGCACCTATTCGTATACAAAATCTAAAATCTGGATTCCCACAGACGAATCCGCTGCTCAGATGAGTCCGATCTCCCACTGCAATCGGCGCCAAATCTGCGAATGCAAATTCCCCGCATTGTTCTATTACATTTATTTCAGCCGCAGTAGTATACACGCGATGCACTTTACACGCCATCGCCTGGGAATCGCACTGGCAATTTCGCGCCTCTTTCTTCCTCCTATCAGTACGTTTTGTTTTTTTCGACAGAGCCAACACCACAGAGAGCGAGAATTATTATACACGGCGAAAATCTCCGGAGAATCGCGCGCGTCAACGTCCGTTCATTGTCCGCACCACCGGAGTGCAGTTC
This sequence comes from Cecidostiba fungosa, assembly GCA_900474305.1. NCBI lineage: Eukaryota > Metazoa > Arthropoda > Insecta > Hymenoptera > Pteromalidae > Cecidostiba > Cecidostiba fungosa. The sequence goes on from UCOJ01000727.1 coordinate 15,868, forward strand.
ACCTTCCGGAAGGAATGCAGTCCTCTCTCGCGAGGGAACCAACTTCTGTCCCAGTTTTCAGGAGAGGAGCAACGAGAGAGAGAGAGAGAGGAGCGAGTTTCCGGAATCCTAATTGACGAGCCGCGTCACGAGAGCGACTTTGCTCCCGGTTGACACTAATTAAATGCGCGCGCGAGTTGAGCCGCTCTACACTAGTGCAGTTCTCAGCTGTGTGAGCTGGAAATCTTTATTCCTCTTATCGGTCGACAGTGTCGCGCGAGCGCGCTTGATTCTCTTGCGTAAGTGCAATTTAGCGAGTGTTTAGCGATTCCGCTTATACATCAGGACTGTGTAGTGTGACAGCAGCCGAGGGAGCGGTAAAGCAGAGTGACAGTCGAAATTGGACCACCGGCGCGAGCGCGAAGATTGTAACTGACAGAATGAAATAAGGAATCAGCGTTCTAACTGTACTTTCTTGCTGCTACCGATGCTGCCGTATGCGCTGCACTGCTTCTGGGACAATTATTTCCTTAAAATATTCTTCTACCCTGCTGATGGTACAAAGTACTAAGACCAACTTGAATGCTTTTTTTTATCTTTTCGAGGTTATAGATTGGGCAACAATAATTTTAATCAGTTCGATATATGGCAAAGAGAACAAACAGCGCAGAATCTTGTTCAATCTATTTTAACTCAACGCTTTGATACACATGCAGGATTTCCAAGATGAAAAATTGCCAGTAACCGCAAGCTATAATTATCGCGCGCTACAAGAACGAGCCTCTACTCTCTTATATGCAAACTCATGTTTCTAATCAAGAAGGCGTTTAATCCGATCGGAAACTTACGCTTACAGAAACTCAGCACATCAACGGCAGTAGCGGCTACTTGTTGTATATAATATGTGAAACAAAAAAAAATTAATGAGGGCTAGCTATATGGTCACGTATATATATATAACGAAGCCGCTACGTTGAATTATGAGTTTAGACCACTAACTGCGGGGAGAGCTTAGCGAGCCTAAGCCTCTTGGCCATTGGGCTACTCGGGGCTTATTCGACGGATCGATTGCTATACAGCTCTTGCGCTTGTTGAGCGTTAAATCGAAAATGCCGCCTATAAATACCATACGTCATTGCCGCCGCGGCTAAACTAGTTTACCTCGCCGGCCGGCGTGTCGTTCATTTGCATATCACTCGCAAGTAGCCGAGCGAAATTCAAATGACATTATTACAGGAATTTTTCTCTAGTCTTGCCACGCGCTCGCTCGTTGCATTTTTGCATAATCGGCGCGTTGCGCGCTTTTTTCTCTTGTGTATACCCGACTAATCCCACGGATTATTGGATACGTCGTCGGGGATTGATATAAACAAAATCCTGTACTGCAGCTTGATTAATGTGTATACTTGTGCAATTTGTCGTTGAAAAATAAGTGCATAATGTGTACAACACGCGACGCTTATTCGATTATTAACGACAATCGCATCAAAGTCCCATTGTGTAGATCAGTAGGTATAGAATCTGGAACGACATTTTTTCTTTACGCTGCCTTGCGAAAAGTCACACCTGAACTTAACGTGTCTCCGTGAATTCGCTCCAATTATAAAGTTCCAAGCTTTGCACCGACGCGAGAGGCAACATTCGCGAGTCTGTTAATGTCCAAGTGCTAAGCAAGCAAGGAAAAAGTGTCTTGATTTTTCTCGCGAGTAAGCCGGTAGCACAAGCAGTGTAGATAGATTTCTTGCGCTAAGAAAGCCAGTGTTAAAATAGCTATACTTGAAAAAATATTGATTCTGCTCTTCGCGCGTCGAGAATTTATCCGAGGAAATCCGTATCTCGGGCTTATCGTTCATTCGGTGCATTTAAAAAGGTAGTAGGTTCGTCGAACCCGCGCACGAGCTTTTGTGCTGCTGTGTGATTTACTTATATAGAGCTTGTTGGTAGACGTTCAATGTTTTCTAATGGATTAAACGGTCGTAGATCTGATTCGTGTAGTTTACTTTTCTATTTAATTAAAAAATACTTTACATCGGGAATGTTTAATGAAACTAATTTTAATTTCTAATTCAATGCACATGTGCGTACGAAATCGTAAGCTTGTACAATAGCTTCGCGCGAGAAAGAAAAAGCAAAAAATATATCACAAAAATTAAAACATCAGTCTAATTAATTTCGCCACACACCGTACCTTTTTCGTCTCCCCAACAAACAACGAAAAGCTTCAAGACTCCGAAACACGCCTCCTTTTTGAGTCCACGGTACTCCTAATTAATTCACGTACTAAACGAAACGCAACCCGGAGTCGAGAAAAAAAAGCACATAGCTAGCGGTAATGTCTTTCTCGAAAGCTCAGGGGCAGTTAGCGTATAAACAAGGCGAAATGAAGACAAGAGAGGCATACACACAGTAGCAGCAGCAGCAGCAGCAGAGCGAAGAAACGTCGAAAAATCCCACGAGCACATACAGCCTATACTGTACTATCCAACAGAGCTCTCGCGTTGCGGTATTCTCGTGTAAAAGGGGGAACTAATTAAGAGGATCGCGAGAGGTCTTGATCCACTGATCCCTCGGCGGCCGGTTTCGCTTGCCCTCTCTATATATAACACACGCTGCTACATACTAGCGTTCTTTATGCCGTCTATTTCGCGCCCGTTCTTTTCGCTCCAGTCTCTCTCGCTTCCCGATGTATTAGCATAAAATAGTGCGAACACTGTCTGCCATTAATGCGTACAATTAGTCAGTGCAAGAGTCAGTGTATGTGTGTGACTAGACTTCTTTTTGTATCTCGAGAGATATCGCGTCGAGATAAATTTCGTTTGTATGCTTACCCGGTGCAGCGAGATAAGCAGTATACTCTGCACAATCGGAAGAATTAACGATTGTCCGCAGCGCGGCGAACAATACTTCTAATTGGCCTCGGTCCCATCCAGCAAAAGCCAAGCCGGCCAACTCTATGTAGGGCAGTGCGACGTTGCAAATTTTAACGGTACATCAGTACCAATAAGGCATCAGTATATACCTACATCCGCAACCTTTCCCCGCTCGTCCGTCGCCGAAAAGTAAGCCACACGACAAATCATGTCGAGAGATGCCCTCGAGCGTCGTCGAAAAAGAAAAGACAGCCACGAGCAGATGATGATGCTTCATCTATACGGTGTATTAATCTCCGTCCTTCATTACTTCTTTATCACTCGATCTCGCTGCTCGTGAATTTACCGTTAGAGATCCGTGCGTGTAAACTCCCCGAGCTCTCATAATAATCGAAAGCCCTCTATAGTGTCGATGGGGGCCAAAGATCAGGCACACACACACACACACACACACACACAGTGAGGAATTCCGACTCCCGACGCACCTCCTCCACGTACATATAGGTATATACATACGTAAATACGTAGCCTCTTGCGATTAGAGCAGCAGCTCACGCTATGAATATGCATGAGTGGCATACGCGCGCGCGTGACGCGGCGGTATAGGTACTCTACTCAGTAGGAGAGAGGAGAGTGAGGCGGTCGACGTAATGCGCGTAATGTTATTAGCGCTGCTGCGGAGCTCGAGTCGAGTGCACCTATACTCGCGCGTTAACGCCTGCAAGCTGCAGAGACTCGAGTTTCATTTTCGCCCGATTTCACGCGAACACCGTACCATATTATAATATAGTTGCGTAATAAGTGCGCGTACGCGCATGGCTTCTTCTCTTAGAAGTGTATATTGCGTGCGAGAATTTCGCTGCAGCTGCTGGGACGAGTATTGTGTGCGTAAACACCTTCTTTTTGCAAATTGATTCTAATGTATTGACGAGAGCTGCAGAATCGTAAACAAGCCGTCGCCACTCGATACTCCCACACGCGGTGTTCCTGTATATCTCGCTTGCAAGCGAGCATTTTTGCACGTAGAAGACGTCTCCCGCGCGCGCGCGCGCACGTATACGTTTCCAAACCTGCCCATAAATATCTCTGTCTCTATTCCTCGACGGCTTGACCCGAGCTATAATACCGCCGGCGGCGGCTTGCGAGCGATGCTTTACACGCTAACAATGCACAATTCCGTCTTTTTTCCATAACCTCCATCCGCGCGCACTATCTCGGAGCTTTCATCGCAGCTGAGCACAGAGTTGGCGGAAAAATCGTCGTTCGCGTCTTCCCAGAAATCATCCATCAAGTGCGCGCTCGCGACTCGTGACCGCAGACGGACGGGAGAAAGAGAGAGAGGTGCATCGCGTGCCGGAGCAACCTGACCTATAACCGCATACCTACGAGGACGTCGTCTCGTTCTTCTCTTCTCCCGCCTAGAGAGAGGTGCCGGTAATGGATGTATGCAACCTCGGCTTGGCTTGCTCACGTATATGTATATATAGGCTGCTTGCTCCGGGTTTTCTTATCTTTTTCTTCGTACACGGCTTGCCTCATTTTCTTCTTTTCCTCTTGTTCTGGCTCCTTGTTTTCTCTCTCTCTCTCGTCTTCAGCTCGGAGAAAGTTGGTCCTCTGGAAACGCGTGCTTAATGATCCGTGAAATTTACACGTGCTCGATCCCCAAGAGTGCTGCGCACTGACCATTAAAAATGACGAATAACGAAGAACTTTCGTAAAAGTCAAAACAAGACATGCATCATTCAGTTAAGCCAGAATAAAGGGCGTATAAATCGTGCGTGCAGTGCATATACGCGAAGCCTAAAAATACACACTCGATCTACCCATAAATATATGTAGCCGATCCGCGAACGCGCATATCATCGACTTCTCAATAGAGGCTCAGCGGTGCGGCATAATGAATCGGCATTCGTCACTCCTCATCTTTGTCTGCGCGATGTCTCGAAAAGGAGAGCTGCATCCGTCGTCGTTGCGAAGCGATCGTTGGCGGGCAGAGATCACGTCGAAGATTTGCCAGGAGAGCGGAAAGAAAGAAGAAGAGGAGGGACAAGAGCAGCCTCGAGGTGAGAGATGGGATCAGGATCAGTCGGTCGGCTGGTTAATGCGATGCACAGTCGCTCCCATAACGGGCCCCACGACGAGGCTCCGCATTCTTCTTTCGATTTATATACACAATGCCTCTTGAGAACTAGCAGCTATCTTTTTTTTTTCGATTCGCGCGCACTTTTTTTAGAATATAGATATATACTCTCCGCGCGTCGCCGCAGGCTTTAACCATTCGCGAGAGCTTCCTCGTTGAAATTTATGGGCTTGTACGGGATTTCTTCTTTCATTGTTCTCGCACCGGCTAAACGCAATTCGTTTTTTAACCCAGAGGATTCTGTGGTTCCGCTGCTAATAACGACAGTAAAACGTATAACAACATGCCCGTTATATCCATTCAAATTTCTATTTTAATACCGTACTACGCACGTTAAAACAAAAATTCCCCGGACAATAATATGTACACTTTCTTTTGCCCGGATTTTTCCCATCGGTACATAGCCCCGCGGACGTCTCTCGCATTTTAACATTCAATTATTTTCCCCGATGCGGTTCGCCGATTCGGGGCCAAAGGCGCGCGCAGCGTGCAATTGGAATATATCCGAAAATAGTTGCTATTCAGTCACTCGTTAATTTCCCCCCTCTGCGGCAGCGTCACACACCGCGCGCGGACACAGAAGGCCCCGCACTGCACGTATAGCTTTGTTACAATTTACATTAATCCGGTGGGCGCATTACCCCCTGTCGATTGGCAACGCGCCGTCCAAAACAAAAGCTCGTTAACGAAACAACAGCCGCGTGTAAAATCGATACTTTGCTCCCGTCAAGCCCCCTACCAATATACCTATACTGTACTAACCTTCAATATGAAATTTCACGAGCCTTCACGATCGAAAGAAGAGCAGGAGGACGTATACACAAGACGTCGCGGCACGTAAAACTAGCGCAGCTCTATCAGTCGGCCTTTTCTTCTGTTTATACGTCCTCTTTACCTCGACGACGTGCGCGCCTCTGTACTATATACATCTCAGCAGCAACGACAACGTGTCTTTTGTCCGCGCTGCACTGCTGAGAGCGCTAGCCAAATCACCTTCGAAAAGGAGCACAATGCAGTAGTAGACTTTCGGAAGTCGTTCTATTCTGATCCAGTTTCACGTTTCGTCTGTACATCCGTGACCCTCTTTATCTCGTTCTCGCGATTTTCCTCTTCTTTTTCTCTCGTCCCGTATACCGATCGTCTTGTGTCGTCGCGCCATTAAAATAATGCTACACTCGCAGTAAAAACCTCGCAAAAATATCACATGAATCTTCTTTATTGCAGCTATAGTGTCGTGCATAGGAGGTTACGATAACACACAATGGCCCGCGTCCTAGAACGCCGCGTTGAACTGGGTTAAGCTTAGCCTGCTCTCCAGAATATAATATACACGGGCCGAAAATTTAGCAACTACCTTCCAAGCCGACCCTGGCAATGATTACAGCGAGCAGCAGCCGTCGCTTCCAGCTCACTAAACTGTTTGGAAGTCGGCGCTAAACTTGTTGGTGTTTCGCGCTCGCGCGCGCGTCACTCCAGTCTCTCGTTCCACGCGCGGCTTCATCCTCGTCTCATAAAACAGTCATCCGCGCCGCCGCTTGCTTGCTTGTTCGTGCCACTATATTTACTTAATATTTCTCTGGCTCCGACTCAAAATAATCTCTTCTCTCTCGGTCCGTTGCCTTAACCAAATACGATGCGATACCAGTGCGCGCGTCAGCACGCTGAAGCTTCCGAAAACGCGTTATTGCAGACGATGACTAATTACATAGCCTCTCGAGGCAGTGAAAAACAAAAGCAAGCATCGCACGTACAGCAAAGCCCAAAAGAATAAGCTAAGCCCTCTCGTCGCTCTCTCTTTCTCAATTTAACTTGCACGTCCGCGCCGGTGCACGTCTCAATTCGCAGACGGGCTGCCGGCGGGGCTTATATCCCTCTGCAGTGTCTCAGCTGCATCAGATGGAGTCTCGCGGGACTACGTCGTCGGCGCGCATCATCCCCCGCAAGAGAAAGAAAACTCTGTCGCATGGCCAAGTCCAAACTAGCTCGCGAATGCCAAAAGCAATAGGCCAAGTGTAGTGCAGGTGCCGCGGGGATGATGCAGCTACTGCGCGATGAGGTTCTGTGCTGCAGCTTCGTGAAATTGGCCAGAATCTCTTCGGCCGGAAAATTAGCTGCTTACAACGCCGTGAATCCATCCGACATCGAGAGTGATGGATCCGCGAGCGTAGAGCCGAATGATAAGCGAATTCGCGGATTGCTGGATTCTGATTGAGAGCCTTGCACTGATCCTGTTGATGCGTATAGTGGATATGGGATTTGGGGGAGTTGCATCTGCTCTGTTCAGGCGAGACGGCAATGGCTCTTGTGAGATATATCGACGGTTCAACATTGACACGCCGAGTAGAACTAAACTCATTTTAAACTAAAGCGAGCGTGGAGATTCCTGAATCCAATGTATCGAATTTGCGCGCTTATAGCATTTAAAGCTCGTGCGCGCGGCTGAACGGGAAAATGTCTTGTGTATTATAAAACGAACACGTGGGAGAGGCCGCGGATTCTTTTCTCGTAGGCGAACGACGAGAGTTGTTTATTGTAAAGCGCCGATCTGATAATGCATTGCTGGATGAGTGTATTGAGATTGAAACGAGTGGAAATTATAATTTGTAGGACAGTGCAGGAATTTTTTAATCCGCGCTTATTAATAATTTATCCAGCACATATATACGCGGACTATATTATGCAGCCGCGTGCTTTATCTGAGTGTATTGATCTTTCATTCTCAAAGTTTCGATAGGTTATGAAAATGCGTTAACATCAATCGAAATTTTGTTCGCGGCGAGCAAAATCCGTGGTAAACTGATCGGTCGAATATTTTAATTTCCGTTATAACAAAATTATGACTTCATTTAAAAAAATGTATTCATGATATTCAACCTCGTAAAAATCCGACGGCATACCCTTCCCGTAATCGATGTCGATGTCTTTTTAATTACATTGATCAATAACGGCCAATCCTTCCAATAAACGCGGCAAACAATTTCATATACCTCTCAATTATACCCTCGCTAAAAGAATAATCCCAGCGCACAATGTTCCACGTTCTCCCTCCTCCATATACGTACTTATACTCTCGCACACCACGAGCCCTCGAGCCAACAGTAGCAACAGCAGCAGCAGCAGCACCGCAAGAGCTCTTATGAATTATTCCACGCTCGCGTCGTCTGCTCTTTCTCTCCATTATGCTGGTGGGAAAACACTCGAGTCCAGGTGCGAAAGCTGCGCGCAATGAAAATCTCGAATCGCCTCCTCGTTACAGATCAATGAGGCTACGTTCATCTGGCCTAAATTGCGCCGCCGAGTCGTGGCTTTAAATCGCGCGCTATATACCGTTAGTCTTAATTGCGCGAAGAGCTGCAAAGGCGCTAGACTCGTCGCTCCCGCGAGAGAGAGAGAGAGAGAGAGAGAGAGACTGAACTCGATGCGCTACAAAGGTCTCACGGGCAGAGAATTCAGGTTTGCTCTTTATTTGGTGCACACTGCTCTGGGACGAGAGAATTCTCGTCGAGAACGAGGATCGGACGAATTACGTGTCCGGATAACGAAAATTTAGCGTTTGATTAAGGGGCTATCGCAGATTCACACACAGCTATATAATAGATAGAAACGATACAGCTATAATAGATATAAAGCTGTATAAACAGTTACAACGATCTCGGTATTGATGGGTCACGTTAATAAAGACAAGCACTACGCGCGTGCAGCTTAGAAAACGCGATTTTCAAGCAAAAAGCAGAAAACGATCTCTGCAAATCGCATAAGAACAGCAGTCATAAAGCCAAAAGGCTTATATACAGCATCGACTAGTTAAAATTTATTGCCCGGCGGCTCGCGCGAATACCGCAAAAACACAAAAGCGGCAGTAGCGGCGGCGGCGGCGGCGGCGGCGGCGGCGGCGGCGTATATAAAATTTTACGGCATAGAGAAGCGCGGAGAAATATAAAGGAGTAGAGAGAGAGACCGGCGTAAAATTCTCGCGAGTCATATTCGCGAGCATAATATGCTTGCAACGACGACGGGTTTTCTCAATTACTCAAGATTTTCTCTGCGAGCTAGCGAGAGCCTCTTTTCTCTTCCCACAGCTTCTCCAAAGAGTCAATGGGCGCGCACGCGCAATTAACATTCGACTCCTATAAGCGAATTTGCATTTGGAAAATTCCGCGCCAGACGCGAGTCGTGTGCGCGTATATGTGTACCTGTGATGCTCGTGGAAAGAAAGAGAGACGAGGAGGAGAGAGAGAATTGTTTATGGACGGCTGTAAAGGGTCCTCGTTCTACTGTGTACTTGGCCGGAGAGGATGATGCTCATGGAGGCATCAGCAGCGAGAGAAGAAAAAAAAGGTGCTTCATCCTCGTCGCTTATCATAGTGTATACGTATATGTGTATGTGGTGGACGACGCGTCTTCTTACGCGCGCTCGTATTGCAAAAGCTATACGCGACGCACTACTGTCAATTTACATGACGGAATTGCGCATTAACCCGGGAGGTTAATAAATTTTGAGTTACTGCACTCTTTGCCGGGCAATTAAATGCCTGCGAGTAGCTCTCGCGAAGATTTATGAAGTCCGCGAGCACGTTGATACTTCCGCCGCAAAAACCAGCAGCAGCAGCAGAGGAAGCGATATCGTACTTGTGGCGACGAGCTTTATGAATTTATTAATTTTAATGGCTGTTGAATCTTAATTTTATGCATGAAAATCATCTTGAGTATTTCGCAATTATAATACATTCCAGGAATGATGGATTTGTATATAAGCTTCAAGGTATCGACTCCCGCCGAAAGTTGGCTCTCTTTCTCGAATAGACCATTTTAACGTGACGACTGCGCTCTTCTCAGCCATCACCTCAGTCGTATATACACACACGGCATTACGCTCTGTCGAACACACATACACACATCCAGCTATACACTTGATTTCCGCGCAATTTCACCAGAATCGCGGCACTTCAAAGGGGCTGTTCGTCGTCGTTGCTGCGGCGAGAGCGAATTCACGCGCCAAGGAATTGATTCGTATGCACCGCGTAGAGGGGAAACTGGGTTTATTGCCCGTTGCTTAATAGCACGACGATAAAATCGTGATGCGCCGCACACAGCAACTCGAAGAGAGCTGCTGCTGCCGAGCTGTCTCTGGTTAGAAAAAAGATGAGCAGGACGTAAGGGACTTAACGGTCCCGGAGCCGCCGCCGATCGCTTCATCGATGTCGCCGGTCGTCACCGTAATTCCGCGCGACCGACCGGTTCTCTCTCTCTCTCTCGACGCGACTTGACTCGGGCGCTATTGACTTACGAGCCACTAAAGTTCACGGTTGCGGAGCGTGCGAGAGTCGAGGCTGGCATTGGCGAAGAAGAGAAGGATCGATCGGTCGCGATCAATCCTTCTCTCGACACGAGCTGTATACCGGAAAAAAGATCATCGCTGCTGATTATCGCCGGTCTCGGCAGGTATAAAGCAGCCGATCAGCTCGTTACTATTTTGATAATACCTTTTTTTATACCATACCAGGGCTCGCGAACTTTTGACTCGTGGCCGATAGATATATAGTCGGATGGAAAGGATACACTCGCTGGACTCGTTTGCGGATGCAACATTCGATATTTGACGTTGGTAAAGGACGCAAAAAGAGAGAGAGAGAGAGAGACCACCTGGAGTGTAATGCTCTGCCTATCGTATTTCTCGCTCACTGAAGTCCGTCGCTCTCGGCTGATATAATTTCTTTTTTTTGCAAAGCCAACCGCCGGGAAAAATGTTCTAAACCAACTCCCGGGTACAGCACGAAGCAAATGTATATACGAATGCACGTCTCTGTCGGGGCGCAATAATTTCTTATGCCGTCGCGTTCATTTAGTACCGGGCCGCGCATAAAGTATATCTCTGTTCCGCGAAGTGGACGCGCGGCGTTTAACGAACCGGCGATCAGTCCTACGGGCCATTAGAGAGAAAGAGCTGCGGCAGAAAGAAAATGAGTCGTCGTCTCGTTCTTATAAGAAGAAGTAGCAGCTTCTTGGCCATGCGGAAAAATATCGGACGCGCGCGCGCGGCCATTGAGAAAATGACGATCCACAGCGCTGTTGCAACCGGTTCTCTCGCGTGCGCCAGTTATGTAAGCTACCACACTGCTGGTCATCTTGATAACCGGCCGGACTCTCTCTCTCTCTCTCTCTCTCTCTCTCTCTCTCTCTCTCTCTCTTGCGATCGGTCAACGTCGTCGCAGAAACTTTATAATCCCTTCTTCCGTCCGCGATAAACGCTCCTAGGGACAGCCGCTTCTTCGAGTACCGTAACTCTCTTTCTCGTGCAGCAGCGTGTATATGCTTGCCCCGGAATTTTTCTAGCTCTCGCGATTGTCGAGCACGATGTATATATGCAGCTGCTGTCGTCCTCGTGCTGCAGCCGAGGGTGGATAATTGTTATCGACCGGCCGATCGCTCGCGCGCGGTATTATGCAAGCGGAATGCCGATTTTTCCGCATACGTGTATACGACTGAGTAGGCAACGTCCTCGGCGAAGGCACTCGATTTGAATTGAAGATTGATCTCGGCGCTGATGCAAGATCTCGAGATCCAGATCGCGTGTGTATTAGATGTAAATTGTTGAGACTGCGTTTGCACGGATTTTTTTTCTCTGCGCTGGAATATGAGAGAAGGTATTATTATATATCCATCGAAATCGGAGCAGACTTTTACGAGAGTGACCTGAATAGCACCGGATGATGGGCGGTTCTCTCTTTTATTTACATTTTTCTTCTTGATTCTATAACTTGTTTAATCGATAGTATTGGAGAGGAAAGAAAATCTTTCGTCGCTTATACTTGAGTTTAATTGAAAGCATACACGACTCTTACTATACCGTCGTACACGAAAACTCTTAAGAAGCGGATCAGCTCGAAGAAGTAAATTTTCTCTCTCGAGTAGAAACTGCTGCCCGGCGCCCTTCAAAGTCCAGCTGAACCGTTCTCAATTTAAACTTGCCATTGTTCCCAAAAAGACAAACAACCTGGCAAGTTTAATTCAGCGATAGCGCGGTACAACGTATATATATATAGTGTGCTTGAAGCGGCTGCTGTCTGTTCTCGCTTTGGCGAGGGAAAATAAAAGAATCTCGGAGAAATATCTATATATCCATCGCACAGGCACGTGGAAAAAGCTATGCGCTCGCGGGCAAACGTATCGCACACGAGGAAAAACAATATTTGGACACTCGTGGTTAAAGGAGCTCAGCCGTACGGATTCTTGGCCAAGTGACAATCCGCTCTCGCTGCAACTTGGCCTGTCCAAAGTACTTTAGCTTTCGCCTTGGGTTTACGTTAAATGGAGCGAGATTCACTGGCGCTGTTTATATGTCTGTATGTACGAGTGTGATAGCGAAGAAAGTTCTGAAGGTATAATACTTTTTTTTATCGCGAGAAATTTGTCGGATTGTGCAGCGTAACGTGTTTTATGTGAGAACTGCGGCTCTCTCCTCGAAGAGTTATAGAATTGGGTCAAGCATGAATCGCCACAAACAGCATAATAAAATCACATTAAGCCGAGCAATTGTTATGAAAGCCTCTTGGCTAGGAGAATAACCATTTCTCAAGAGAAACGCGATATACTCTGTATAATTCTCAACTGCGCAAGGGTGATAAAGCAGGATGTACTTTACGAGAGCGTGATGTATATAAGCAATTTATTAAAGCAATTTATATCAATTTTGTGCGTGCACAATTACACAAATCGAATGATTCAGCAATTCGGCGTCAGCAAAATCATCTCCTATCACAACCGACTACTGCAACTGAGACAATGTGGCAGTAGTAGACCCTAAAGGCTAGAGTTCTCCCCGTGTCGAGAGAAGTAGCGACGCGGAAGATCGCGTCCATAGTCCCATGAACGACGACCGCAGACGTGACGGTCAGCATCAGACCTTCTCTTGCGCTCCTCCGTCCAGCATATCCGAAGGTCAGTCCTTACGCACACTTTGACACTTTCCGCACTCAAGTTTGCCCTTATATATACACACACCGAAGTCAGCGTCTGGAATTTCGCGCGCGCGGCGTCGTATAAATATTCAAAGCCGAGCAGTATAGAGCTTTCCCGTCACGCGCAAGCCCTGCAGTCAACCGGATCCATTCCACAGGCGCGGCTTCGATGAATAAAAGCCCGGGAAGTTTTAACAATTTCGTCGGGATGCAGCAGCAGCAGCGAAACTCGCCGAGAGGAGAGCAGACGACGGCCGCCAAGTATATTTGAATGGCCGCGAGGCAAAGTTTCTCTCTCTCTACGCGAGCGAAATAGGGAAAAGCTTGGGGGCGGCTTTCTTCCGGGCTTGTTTAATGAAGGACACGCCGCGAAAGAAGACGAGACGGTTTCAGTGTACTTGAAGCTTTATTGCGAGTATTGTGCGGGGAGGGAACAAAGGTGCGATATGAAAAAGGAGAGTCTTTTGGATCGCAGTGCGGAAGAATCGCATCGGATTATTCTAGTCTCGCAAAAACTCTCTCTTCTACAACAATATAATCGAGTAAAAAAGTACATCAACTCGATATAGCAGCAGATATTATCGAGAAGCCTTTGAGATTGACGCAAAAAAGAGCATCAAGGAAGGAAGAAGACTTGTACGACGACGAAGAAGAATTAGGAGTAGGCGAAGAACAGCAGCTATATAGATATATAGATCAATATTCTTTCCATGCACCGGCTGCAGCAGCAGCAGCAGCACAGAGGCGCGTCCTCCTCTCGTGTGTCATTGTTCGCCGTCGGCCGATCCGGATAATGCATATGTAAATCTCGTTAGCGAGAGGGGCCAGAGAAGCCCGCGCGTCGAGTTCTGCCAGTCAACGGCCTGTCCGCGGCTTGCAGCTATATAACTCTAACCAGATGAAAAGGACAAAGAGGCGCATCGTAGCGGTGTAGTAGTAGTAGAAGAGTCGCGCATATTATGGAGCAGTCATCCTCGAGCCGTGCGTTATAAACGTCCGCGGCTGAATCACGACGACTCTTTCGGCTATATAGCTCTAGTTTATGCAGCTGAGAGTTGGCCAGCTTCTTTTGTGCCGCCGCCGCCGCCGCCGCCGCCGCAGTGCTCTCCGATCGCCGACAGATGAGATATTCTTGAACTTGAGCATGCGTATTCGCTTGAATTTATTAAACTTGATTTTATCTCGAAAAGTTTTTAGGTAAACTCGTTTTTACAAGGTCACTGATGATATTTTCTTTAAAATAACCTCGCGTAATGAGGAGCCGAGGAAATACACTGTGTGCCTAGATTCATCAGATTGGCATGCTCTTGGCTTTAAATAGATGCGCTCGCGCGAAGACACGTGCTAATTATGTGACTGATAAACAAGTTTCGGGCAGAATTTAGAATATGCTATTTTTACGTCGTCTTCGCGGTGACGCGTACACGAAGCAAAAATATTGTCTTCCGCCTCATCTGTCCCACATTATTATTATCCCGAATTATGTCATTCGTTTTACAACTTATCGACATAACGCTGCAGCTCGCTAATAAATGTACTCGCGTTTGTCGATCGTAAAATTATTTCTGTTTTTTTTTTCTTTTGCGTAAACGTCTGCCGTAGAAAATTTATGTAGTGCAAAACGAGCGATTTGTCAACGTGACTATTTATAAAAAAAGGCCGACGATAAAAAGCGCGATTCACGGAAAAATAAAACGCGCTCGGAGACGATTGCCAAAGTAATCTAGAGGAGAAAAAAAATCTCCACAAATATCTCGTCACTCGCTCAAGTTCGACCCAGTGGCGCGCGACATTGTCGCGTAATATTGCGTCACGTCTCGTTGGTCTACCAGCTCGTAGCGGAGAACATAAGACGGCAGGAGGAAAGCTCTGACTACTGCTGCTGCAGTTCGACACGAGAGGGAAAGAGCGAGTCGACGACCTCGCGCGCGCTTCGACTCTTTCTCTCTTATGGCGCGAGTCGCTTCCCTCTTTCCCTTTTGCAATTTTCTCTCTTTTTCTTCCTCTATTTCTCTCTCTCTCTCCTTTGGCCGCTGCGCGTTTTTTCTCGCTCATTCTCTTATTTCTCTCTGTTTCTTTCGAGTTCTCATCCTCTCTCTTGTAAAGTACGGCTTGGCTTTCTTACGATTCCTCCCTTTATCTTTATCTTCATCTTTATGAACCCGGCTACGTTTTTTTTCTTCTTACCTTTTGCGGCTAAAATACGTCCGTCAAAGTTAAATTGAAAAGATGCACTGCGCGTCGCTTCTTCCGCGCACGTGATGTCTCTCGCTCTGCTGTACATATGGTGCACGCGAATGTTTTCATTAATTCGAAATAACGAAGGCCACTCGGATTATAAAAACGGATTTTTAATTGACCAACCGATTTCGCATTGCCGAATCTCCCTTTAAAGGCGCAGTCGGTGAAAAAAGAAAAAAAGAACTTGTCGCTGAGCGAAGGAATCCGGCTAACTGCATCCTCGATCTCCGGTAGGTTAAAAGAAAGGAAAGAAAAAATCGTCGCGCTGCAGGTTGTCGAAATGGTTGAACTTACTGTCGCGAATCATCGTAAAAATAAAGCGAGAGAAAGAAGCGTCTCTGAATGAAGGGAAGCCACGATTCCCTCCTCTATTCCGATGCTCGTCTCTCTGCTACAGCTGAATCTTCGGAATCTCGGATGATCGTTTTTATCTACCGGAGATCTCGCGCGCGATCAAAGGCAGATCTTAAAGCGGCGGCGGGGAAAAAAGCAAGGCGCGGAGAGGAAAAAGGACGGAGCTGGCGATCGGGTTACGGATATCTTCCTCCTGCCGCGACCGGAGATACCGGGAAAGTCTCTCTCTCTCTCTCTCTCTCTCTCTCTCTTTCACGAGAGCGAAGTATATATAGCTGCACAGGTGCATCGTCAGGATGAGTTGCGCCTGGCGACCCTGAGGCGGAAGATGGAGTGCGCGCGTTGCTGTTCACGGGAAGCAAAAAGTTCCGATGCTAAATCGAATTTGTCGTCTGCGAGGTATCGGTTTTGATCAATTACTATCTTATACGCCGCTCCGATAGACGAGGAAGTTGTAAAGATATTCCGTGGGAGCTTCTTCTATCTGCGCGCTCTTAATTGAACTCGAATTTTATTAAGTATCTGTATTTCTAATCTTATGATGGGGGTTTGATTAATTAGAAGATCGAATTCCGACTACTTCAGCAACTCTCGCGCGCAATCAACTACTGCTCAGGTTGGAATCACGTTACCGTAAAAACTACTCGCGCTGAAATTTTTTGCCTGCAGCAGCACGGATCATGAATTTTTCGCGCGGTTTCAATTGCAACTCGGCCTTTTGCTCGTTATACCGCTTCTAATACGAAGCTCTCGTCAGCAGCATCAGTCGAACTCGTTCCGCTGAGTTGTCGAACGAAAGCATTCGATTAGCTCGTCTAATTTCCTATAGCTGACTGCAGCGGCATCCTCTAAACTGTCGTCGTCGTCGTCGTCGTCGAGTAGCATCAGTGTATAGCGCGAAAAAAGCGGACGGCCATTGTCCGTCCCCTAACGACTTCCCGCGGAAAAACAATAGCGGCTCTCTTGCCCGAGGATTTTCGAATTAACTCTCCTCTCAGTCGCCGCCGTCGCGTCGCACTGACAAAGCGCGCGCGCGCAACAGTTAGCGCTGAAAAAATACGAACCGAAGCGGATGTTGGGGGAAGCGAGAAAAAGTTGCGGAAATTCGCAACAGTGCCGGGGGCGAGAGATGTTTTTTAGTCTACGGATTTGATAAAATATTTATTGAATTGAATAACAGGAAATCAACGATACGTATGTATTATATTGCTGCGATTATTGGTTGAAGTATCGGCTATATTGAATTCCACAGAGCGATGAGTAGATTATATAATAATAGCGCGCGAATTCCATCAATCCACAATCCAATATCTCCCCTGAGCGTCGGCGAAGAAGAGAAAACCATAGCGATCACACACAGTACACACCGCAGCACGTCGAAATTCGCTCAATTCGCAAGATTGACCACTTAATCGGGAAAATAAAGAGCGAAGCCGACGAGAAATCTCAAGGCCCGGCGCTGCAATACTACATTCATCGCCACCACCCAGGCCGATTCTTCTTCAATTTCCCGCGCGATGAGAGCTGCAACAGCGCCATCCCTCACACAACAACACGTTCTAGAGACAGTGGACGGAGACGAATAGAAACAGGATCGGACGAAGAAGAAGTAGTAGAGGAAAGCTCGACACAATGCTGAGGAATCGCTGCTGCATTCTTCCGCGTATTGAACTCGTAATTTCAAGAGCCAGTATAGTCTAGCACCTCTCGCGCGCGTGATTGCGTTCGGTAATGAGCTTTTTAACAAAGCTTCACGACATCGGTGTGTATAGTTTTCGCGAAGGCTGCTGCAGTGTATCGTTATAACGTTCGTCGTCAGCCAGACGTATTCGTTTTCTTTCTTCTTTTTCGCCTCGACTGTGTGCCGTTCGCATTTTTAAACCAGTTTTCGAGAAGGGACACGCCCGTGCGTGTGCGCATACCAAGCGCCTCTCTCGTTTATGTCACCAGGTGCGAGAGCCATCAGGATTTTGACCCGCTGCCGCGCGCTTATCGCCGCAGTAAATAAACGCCTGTACGTGTTTATGCTCGACGATTCATTTTAATTTCGACGCCGATTAAGGACAACGGTTTCGTCTCGACTGATATTATAACTGAGATGCAAACGATGTTTCTTTTAAGCTTGTGCAGACAATATTGCGAGCTCTCGTATATATATAAAAATATGAGAAATAATTTACGTTCGTCATTGTCGAGAGGTATGAGGAAACCCTTTCCCGCCAAGAACAACTGTATTATGAACAAAGAAATACCAGAAAGATTCCAGAGCCGCGATATAAAAGAAGAACGATATCTCGGAACTGCACGAGAGCATCAGCGCCGATTGTCTTCGTAATTTTCCCTCCATACATATTACGTACGACTGCAGCCAGAGATTTCACAATCCGCAATTTTGCAGAATAAGTCACTTCCTCGTATAATATTTCGATATTTTTCGCACAGCCTGTATACTTCTGTGTCGAGATCCTGTGTATAACGGCTCTCTCTTTTTTAAATAACATCTGTAGCGATATGAACCTCGACGCCTCTCTCGCGCGCAAAAAAAAGAGACTCCCGACCACCTGTCTCACACTCGTGAGAGCAATTACCTGCCGTAAGAAGCATGATCCGAAGGCTCGAATTACAAAAGACCGTCTCGCTTGTCGCTCATCTCCCCGTGTAATTTCGCATGCTGCGGCGTGCGCGTAATTCGGCAGTCAACCTGACGTCGATTCTCGCTTTTTTTCGAGCCGCTCGCGTGCACGGCAATCAGCCGAACGCATCGCACGAAAAGTCGGATACCCCAATTTGAATTTTTGGACGAAATGAACGGCTGAGGGGAAAAAAGTTCTCTCATGGCGGCGAAGAGAGAGTTTTGCACGGAAACGTCGGTGGTGGTTGCGTGATATTCGACATCAAAGCAAACGATCGAGTTAAATGGATATCGAACTTTTTGCGGTGAAGTTGCAGCGACGAGCCGTTTTGTTATATATTTCAATCGTGGCTTGCGGTGGGCTGGCTGGAAGAGTAATTTTTCGCTTTTATATATAATAAATCTTCGGCGTATATAACTGCGGCGATTATCCTCTTCGAAAAAGCTCTCGAATGCAGATATATATCCTCTCCCTCTCGCGCAATAAAAGACAAGCTCGGAAAATCGTCGACGACGAATGGCAGGGACGCGATAATTTTTAGTGCTTGACGCTGCAACGCTCGGATAAGCGCCCGGATGGCGCTTTCATAAAAGACCAAGGCGAAAATCAATTCAGTCCTCGTATGCTGGCTTTCAATTCGTCTCTCATCTCGCTGATACGCGGCAAAGCCGATTTGACCAGCTGAAAAATCCTCTCGTCGCTCGTGTATATATATGCGCTGCAGTAGTAGTCGACACTGCGAAAAATTTCGCATTCCCAGCGCGAAGCATGCCTCATGACACGATCGTTTTACGCTGCCCGCACGAGCTTCTCTCTGTCTCTTTCTCTCGTCTTGTCTCACTTGCGGAATTCCGGAGACTCGAAATTCTTCTTGAATCCCTATAGAGAGACCGTCTATACTTGTTTGGCTATTAGTAGATATATACCGTGGAAGTCTAATCGAGCGAGCTTTGCATAGAATTTTCATTTACTCCTGCTTAATGAACTTTTAGGCTTTCCTCCGGAACTCGACTTATTCGGCAATTTTCGTTTATTACACTCGTTTATCACAGCGGCCAGTTCTAATCGATCATTTTTATTTTTATGTTTCAGGTGAGTCACACGAGTTTGGTACAAAACACACACGCTATACTCTGCAGAACGCGACATCGTTATACGAGTAAGTACAGGGTAGAATGGAAGAGCCAGAAAATTCGCAGCATGATAATAAATTGCTCTCGTTACTAAACCGTAACTCCCAATAATCGCATAACCGGCGGGCACAGCTCTCGCAATCGCATCTCGGTCATGTGGCGGCAGCAGATTTAGAGAGCCGATGGCTATGCTGCTATAGCACACACACACACAGAGGCGCTAAATATCCAAAGCGAGCCGCCGCTCTCGGGCTTTTCCGAGCAACTCTCTGCTGCTGCTGCTGCTGCCGGGGCATATACACGCGACACTTGTCATGAATCGTTAAGCCGTATCGATGCGTTTGTAGCAGTGTAGCGCTGCAGCAAGCCAAGAGAGCTCGACATTAATTGGAGCGGTCGCGCGGGCGCTCCGCTGAGAGAATACGGAAAGGCCATTCGGGAGGTCCGATTAGCCTAATCGCCGACCCACATTGTCATTCTCCATTACATTAGCGAGACGTTCCGGCGCGAGAGATAGCCGCGGTGCACTCGTGTGCCTCATTAAAATTTGACTTTAACCGGCTGCGCGCGCGCCAGTCGACCCCCTTTCCGCTATCTGCCGCCGCTGCTGCTAAAGGATTAGTGCAGCAGCTCTCTAACGCGCTGCATGAGATATGTCGGCTTTATTTATGGATGAATCAGGGTTCACCGCATGTTTTGTGGCACACGGCTCGTTGACGCGCGCCCGATTGATACGTGCGTATGTGCTGTATTATGTAGTGAACTATTAGCTGCTCAAAAACGTTATACTTTAGCGATGTCTGCTGATAAGGAGAACCGCGAAATCCCGGCGCCGAGATTGCCAGACACGCGGCTTTCCTGAATCTGGCGGTTCCGTATACGAAGCTTACAGGCGCCTCTGGATATATCATTCCTGCTAGCAGAGAATGCGCGAGACGACGACCAGTCGGCAAACACACGGATATTAAACAGCTCTCGCTTCTGCCATATACCCGTGTCTCTCTTATTCGCTCCCCGCATTCTACGTACGCGTGCGCGCAATAGGCCTAATCGAATTATGTATATGAGAGAGCTTCCTTCTCTGCCTCTCTCTCCCTCTCTGTAGACGTCGTTCGCAGCCGCAGCTGTACTCTCGGATATCGCGTGTTTACCCGAGATCAAGCTCTCGCTGGATTATCTCCGAGTTTACGCGGGGCTAATAGTCTCAAAGTACACCAGGTTATTCCGGAGATTTCGATTGCTCCTTCGGGAATTATTATCGCTGATGCATATTACATACGTATTCTGCTGTTTTATACATAGCTGAATATTATATTAATCGTAGAAAATAAGACGAAAAAATTGAAAAACCGCCGCACATCCTTTAATCTGGCAATCATCAGTCTCAGGAGCCTCATGCAATATTTATGCGAAAAAATAGTAGTAGTAGAGCGAAAAAGCCGCAGGAAGAATCCAATTTCTCGCGTATAGCTCACTCGCGCGCGCGCATTAAGCGATAAAGCGGCTGGAGCAGCAGCAGCAGCCTTTGATTTATTCACTCCCGCGAGAATCCGCCGGAGAGAACAGAGCGGCGAGCCTCCGGAATGCAATAGCAGCACAGCGCATGTAAGACCGCGTCTATAGCTGGCGAAAGTGAGAGCGATGACGCGCGAGCCGCGAGATCGAAAGTCGTGGGTGGTGTGTGGAAGAGGATCAGGAATATATAAGCGGATGTGCGGAGAGCTTTGCGCTTGGAAGCTGAGCGAGAGCTTCGGTTTTATCGCCTCTTGAAAAATTCGACGGCGATAAAAAATGACGCGCGGCGATCGTTTGAATACCGCGCACTAATTGAATAGTCAATCATCTTGGCTATACTATACCGGCGTCCCGGAGATAATCGTTCCGATATATCGCGTCATCGGAGTCCCCATTCTTCTCCGCACAAATCGGCGCTCTGCTCATCAGGGATCCATCGGTGCGCGAAAAAGCGCTGACGGACAGCTGACGAGAGATCGGAGAGAGAATCCGCGAATTGTCAGACACGGAATTTCGCGCGCTTGAAAAGAGGGGACGAGCAAGTCTCTCGTCGCGGCGGAAGTTAAATGACGTCGAAATGACATTCCAGCCTGGCGCTCTCGATCCGATGCTTATAACTCTCGCGCCGGATCCCGGCAATTCCGTCACCTCCCGCTCCGGCGAAATATCCTTGTCTCAGCCGAGTTATTGCATTTTCCATCCAGTTTTCACGGTTTGTTTCGCGTTTATTCCTCTCGCCCTTTTCTCTCAGACCGCTGGACCGTGCGACGACACGACGACGAGTCGCGCATCCGCCCCTAACCGGAACTTTCCGCCTCTGACACTTTTCCGCCCGGCTCCTTTACGCCACGTCGACTCGACGCGCGTTCATGCCGATTCACAAGAAGAAGAAACTCATCTCTCCCTCAGCTCACAGCTTTTGGTATTGTATTCCGCTGTGCTGTATATATCCCGCGTGAGATGTCTATCTGCGTTCGAAGACCCGCCCGCGAGTGAGAGAAGTGTAGCTTCGTTGACAATTTCATCTCGTTTATATGGTTGACTCGGTTTTTCATCTCTCGCGTCTCTTTGAACGGCTGATCCTGCGGAGAATTTAATAAAATTTTAGAGCGTCTTCTAATTTTCAAACATTACATCTTTTTAAGCGTTACACAGGACTCCGGATATTAACGCTAAAAACAAAAAAGCATAAAGGACAACAGAAGCATCAGGCTCGATGCACAGCGATGAGATTTCATTACGAGTTTATTACGAGTTCGCCCCCCTCCGACGCGAGATTGTTATTGCAGGAAAAGCGCAAACAGCGCGCTCCCCGGTGAATAAATTTTAATAATCGCGCACAGCCAAGGAAAATCCGCAAACGGCAGCCAAGGTACACACGCCGCCGCCGTCTTCTGCTCTATAACGCATACACTGTCGTCATAGAAAAGCTCTGCGCGCGGGGGCGCTATTCGAAATTAAGCAGCTGCAAAGAGAGTCGCGGCGCTGCATGCTGAATTGGCTAGCTATGTATATACACAAGCCGGCGCGCAGCCTTTGAGACGACGAGGAGTATATAGCGAGAGAGCTGTCGTGTGTCTCGGCCGAGAGCAGCAAACACTGCCGGATTATTAAACCGTCTCTCTATACACTACCGGCGCCCGTTTTACCTTTGATTGATCCAAGCCGCCCGCCGCCACCGAGGAGCTGTACCTAATGGGAATTCCGGCTTCTGTTGCTGCTGCTGCTGCTGCTGCTCGGGCTTCTCTCTCATCCATTGTACTAAGGACGACGGAGAATTTCGGCTGCCGAAGGCCCGTATACGCGTACACGTATATTCTCAGCCTCGAGATCGAATATATGATTTATTCCGATGGTATATGGAAATTTCATGCCGGCAGACTGACTTTTGTCTCGCGAAATTTCGCCGAGCTCGCCGGCTAATTATTTATATAGAAACGTCTCTTCGTCGAGTAAATAAATATCGCAATACCCGCGGGCTGATAAAATCTAATAGTGGTCGAGAGAGAGAGTAGCGGAAAAAGTGTGCGTATATATCTAAGGATATTATCTCAAGCCCGGCGGAAAAGAAAGCAGCCGCGGGAGACAGATATCCGTAACAGATGTATCCGGGACGACGATCAGGATCTTCGACGATCTGCTGCCTCTCGGCGCCGCTCGCCTTACACATTCCCGCTGGGATTTATGCGGCAAATATTTGCAAGGTAAGCCGCACTGGGACGAACGGAACAAGACGAGAGAGAGAGAGAGCGATCCGATAATGGATTAAGGACCCCCTGCTCGCCTCAGCTGTCGAATTTGCTTGAGAATTTTTTCCTCCCGTCCCTCCAGCATCAGCTCGTCTTGCTTCTTTTCTCGCGGTTATAATGCTTCCTTCTTATATACGGCAAGCTCTTAAAGAGGGATTAAGTGTTATATTACGCGAACCAGCGATTTTACTTGTTAGGGGTGGAGAGAAAAAATTGTCTTCTAATATTTATATGCTAATCCAATCGCAGACTCCTGATCTCTTCCATCAGACTCGCATCAGTCTTCCTCATGCGTCCTCGTTTTTTCACCGTGAGCTCCTCCTCCCTTCAGCCCTCTGCGCAAGAGATGAATTGTCGACGCGTCTACGGCTCGTGTTCAATCCGCCTAAGAGCCGCGGAAAAATCTTCCTGCAGCACGCGAGACGTATATGTGTGTAACTCGGCGAATTCGCGGGCAGAGAGGGGTTTGCCGGGTGACTGGCCGCGCGGAAATCGGTGCCGTTACTCGTCGTCGCTGCTGCCTTTCCGGCGCTTTTCCCGTCGGCTTCTTGTCCGAGTTCCTCGCTTTCTATATGTGAGCGCGCCTTATTCCTTTCCGGAGGAGCCAGACGACGTCGCTTTATGTCCAGTCACCGGATCGTGCCGGCCTTTAACCAGGAAGAGAGAGACGTCTTTTCTACGCGGTCTATATGTATAAATATTCAACTGGTTCTTCGAGAGGCGAACGGTTTCTTCTTGACACGCGACGAATTTTTCACGCTCGAACGCGTAAATATTTATACATCTCGATAAGCCGCCACTTATGATATATATATATATAGCGGGTGTGCAGTGAATTCTTCAACGAGCTTAATGTTAAAGCGACACACTCCGGGGCGGCTGCAGCGATTGAATTGTTTCGCTCTCTCGGCATCCGGTAGGAAATTGCTCACTCAAACTATTACGGTATATAGCAGGCTGTGCAGCACAAGTTCGTGCGCACGCATCAAGTCGTGCGTGTACGCGCGCATCAAAAGCCGCAGCAGCCCTTCTGCAGTTTCAGATAAATAACTGAACTTCAACGGCGTGACATTATGAAGTTGTATGTACACTAGCTTCGCTGGAGTGTATATACTTATACAACACTGATTCTCTTCACAGCCGCGAAATCAAGGCGCTCGAAGGGTTTCGGTTGCGGATCGAAAACGTGATGCAGAGTTTTTTTTGTGTTGTTCAGTTTGAAATTGCTGAGCTCTGACGACGTCTCGTTGGATGCTTATATTTAGCAGTAATGAGAAGTAACGGTCGTCCAAGTATTGACGGCAAGTTATAGTAGCGGATGTGCCATTGTTTCGCGCTCATTGCTTTTTGTAGGTTAGTGTGAAATGAGAATGGAAATGAGTTAGGAACAACGAATTAGTATAATGAAGGATACTTGAGAGTCGAGCTATATGCGCGCGAGGTGTATTTTATTTTTTACTCGAGAGCGCAGGAGCTGCTCTATCGAAGCGTGGCAAATTGAGTTTCTTGAAACTCGTTGATTGCGGACATCTTTTATAGTATAGAACGTTTTTTTTCTATGCAGCAGCTCTTTTTATTGCATTATACTCAGTATAAAATTTGCAGAGTTGCAAAAGTAACGATACCTGCGACTACAGCAGCACGTATACAACTAATGAATTTTACCTAAATCGTTGTCAGAAAACACGAAATAATGTGCTCTCCCCAGCTCTCGTGTCTAAAACCCACGCGTATGCAGAAAAGCAAAGTCAAGTAGAGTCTTCTCGCACGCCGAGACAGCGGATACATAACGACGACGCGAATCGCTGAACCGGCACTTTCCTTCCGTCAGGTTGATAGTCCCTCCACGGCGCGTCCTTGAACCGCTATATACTGCTTGGCAAATTGCTTGTGTATATGTGCCTACGACGAATTCCGTGAAGCGCGTGTGACGAGAGCGCGATCGCTGGGAAACTCGATTAGCTGTAGCTTCGAGGATGTGGGACGAGACTCGCGCGAGTTAGCGGCAGTGGGTTGCGTATTATAAGGACTCGCGCAAGGGAGAGGATTTTCTTTGCGGGGGTTATTCCCGCGTCAAGAGGTCGCTTTGTCGGATGCTTTTGCTGCTGTTGTGTATAGTATGGTGGTGGGTGTGCTGTCGGAGCGTCGTTCAGTCGAGCGTATCTATTGTCCTTTGCACTTGTTATGGGGGGTGTGTATGAAGGGATACGAAACGAGGGAGGGAAAAGACGCTTTTCCGGATGACTTTGAGGATTGATTCGCGCTTTGACGTTAGGGCGCGATGCTGCGTTAAAGGGGTGCGTTTCCAAAGCGATATGTTGTAACGGGGGGTCATGATAATGAAGAGTAATAATGAAAATTTTAATGATTTTCCCGTCTCTGCATATAAAATTTGCTCTCAAAGAGCTTGCGCGCATACACGTCCTCGGGCGTTTCGTGGCGACATCATCGCACGCAGTGCGCGCATCGTGCGGAGTCATGAGTCGGAATGTCGAAACCGAGGGAATCGACGTGGAACACGAATGTCGGAGTAGTATATAGATGAGCCTCTTTTGACGGGTATTATGCTCTCCTAGTCTCAGAGCGAGAAAATTGCACACGGCAATACGGGGAACATGTGTGTGTGTGTGTGAGCTCGCGCAGCTTTTGATGAATGACCCGAGTACTGCTGCAAGTAGGATAGAATTTCGAGAATTGAAAAACGGGATTCTTTTGTGCCGGCAGCTAGGCGGGAAATATTGCGGCGCGCGCTTCCGCGGAATACATTTCACCGGAGCAATTTGTCGGCGGTTTATATCCTTCTCGAAGGGCTCGAAGCTTTTTCTATGTACTTCTTCTTTGCTCGTTTTTGCCGCGATGACTACTCTATGGAATTGATGAATTTAGTCTTTTTATTATTTCGCGGTAGTATAGTTTTCGAGAGCTCCGCACGATTGTATTGACGGAACGGTTTTCCATCGCTGCCGGGCTTTTCGCATAAATGTTTTGCAGCGATTTTATCGAGATCGGTATCCCGCTGAGCTTATTGATTATAAATACACGATCGTGTATAACCATGATGTTACACGCGTCATTAAATAGCGAGTGAATTTATAAAGTTACAATGCTTGCCTGGAACTCGCTAATTGATACACAGCGTAATTGTTGTTTTCTTCTCTCTGCAAACCGAGAGTAAGCTACCGTTAGAATTTTATCATAGCGATTCATGACATAACTTTTTCTCTGAACACCTCGTAACGCATACCACGTCGCTGCACATCCGGAAGCCTATTTCAGTATGGCGCATCAGCCGCTGTTTAAAAAAAGAAACGCAATTGCTCTCCGGCATTATATTTACAAATATCTCTCGGTGAAACATTCGAAAGCAACGGCAAAACAAGGATGTACTTTTTGCAATCGGCAATTCATCGCGTCGTGATTCACTGCTTGTCTATATATACACCACGTCGATCATCCTCGACGTGCGTCGGTGATCAGTTCTCCGCAAATACTTATACACGCGTGGTGACAAAGAAACTGCATCGGCGCAGGTAAGAATTTCCAATTAATCTCGCGAGCCAACAACGAGACTCTCGACGCAGTGTAATTCTCCTCGGCAAACATGCAAAAAGGAGGCAAGAATATATATATAGTTGCACGTGTCTCGTGTCGCTCGCACATCAAAATTCTTGACGTACCTTGGCAGTACGACATACTTGAGAGGAACTGCTGCTCACCCATTCGTTTCGGTCGCGCTGCTTCGCATTCCGCTGAGTTCGCTAATAAATTGTACATCGATTTTCCGCCATCGCCGCGGAGCGACATAGAAATTTCGCTGATCAAGCGCTCGTTATAACGCCCCATGCTGCTGCTGCTGTCTCGTTTCCTTTTATTTTTTGAGCTACTGCTGCTGCTGCTGCTGACGACTAGTTATGGCGAAATTCGCGAAATTCCGGATATCAGATTTTAATTGGCTTGATTGGAAAGCACTTTATGACGAGTAATTTTGATTTTAATTAAAATATACTGCGTTGCAGTTCGTCAGGCTAAAATGTAACGTTGATAGGAATCTATTTTTTTTCTCTGATACAAAAAATGAAGACTGCAGCTGACAATTGATAAAATCAAGTAGGTATACATCGTGTTTTAATTGACATATTAGTGTGTAATCACCAAAGTACAATCAATTAGAGAATAAAGAAGGAATCATCGTCCACAGCCATTATTAACCGTCTAGCATTCCCGATACTCCAAGGCTCTATATAGAGTGTCTTCCAATCGAGATAATCACTACAGTTAGCTATAATCACTTCCCTCAACCCGACCGCAGCCAAGTATAAAAAAAAAGTTCCCGCGACTGACCGGAACACGCGTATCACCGCAGAGGAACGCTGCTGCAAGTGCGTAACGGCATGAAATTCCAGGCCATTAATCGCGCATTCTTCCGTGAAGTTACATCTGATTCTCCGACGACCTCCACATCAATATTTGAAACCCGCACACCAGGCGCGCGAGGACGACTGTATTATCTCTCCTTCGCAGTCGACGTCAAATAAACTTGCTTTTCTTCAAGCTTTGACGACTGAAAGAGCTGCTGCTGTTCTAGAAGCTGCTTTACGGCTGACGTCGTCACAATGGCGGTGTAAAAGATCGATGACGATCTCGAGGTGTCTTCTTCTCTACGGAGGAAGCTGGACAAGCGGACGCACTCGACTTGACTTTTTCCATTACTATATACTTCTGAGGGAGACTCTCTCTCTCTAGGCTTTCAGCTTAGTTGGAGCACTTTGAGAACGAACGTTCTTCTCGACTGGCGCGGGCTGCGTTATATCGCCGGGATATCTTCGTGAATTTCAAGACGACGCGGCTCTTAGAGCTCGGAAAGTTTATGCGATTCTCGAGTATGTAATTTTTATTTCCCTCGTCAACTGCAGCATATTTGTTTTACTATCGAGAACTATAAATATGTTTTTCACAAAGTTAGCTTTAAAAAAAATGTAGTCCTGCGTTAATCAAGTCGCCGAGTAGTAGCACGTCTAGGAGAGGGAATTTACGGCGCCGCGAATTTTCTCACATAATAGCTTGTCAAAATGGTCAGCGCAGCCACCTCGTATATGCTCTCTGCAGTGTGCTCGCGCGCGCGCGTAATGAAATCTTCCATTAAAAGTTGCGACAGCAGCTCGCTGAGAAAATTATCATCGCATCAGGGTCTGAAAAAAACTCGCACCACGTGGATTTCACATTACGTTCGCCTTCTTGTAAGCCGGCGTCGGTACTCGAAAAACTTTCCACCTTGTTGATAATCCGGTTCCGTAAAATACCTTTTGGTCGAGAGGCGGAATTACGTGTGGCATTGTCACTCATGATGTCATGTACGAAATTGTAAAACCTCTGTGAAAAAGGAACTTTTTTATTCGCTTCGAGCGCAAAAAATCTCTTGCAGACGCGTGTAAGCGTTTAGCACCTAACAGCTAGAGTGTGCTATACATACACAGGCGTTCGCTGATGCTCACGGTAGAGTTTCCCGATGCAACAGCCGCAGCAGGAATGTCGCGCGTGCACTTGCTCTCTCTCTCTCGGAAACAAAGCGTCGAGTTACACTCGCTCCATCAGCACGTGGGAATGCTTGGCCTCGTGGAGGCTCACGCGATCGATGTGCTCACAGCGTAGTAAGTACGCGGCTTTCATTAGCCCTCGCGCCGCCGCCGATTTTCATGCATCCTTCCTTTATCCAGTTTGCCTATTTTTCTCATTGTCTATTTGCGTGCGAGCTGCAGACTTTTCGACGCGCTCATCCGTTTCTTCCTGCTTTGCCACAGCAGCAGCAGCAGTACCGGGGAGAAACTCGATTAGGCGGTAAACTGGATCGCGTGAGCGGAGCCGTTTAAGTGCCGGCGGTGGTTGCTGTTCCGCGCGAGGCCTGCGGGACAGGTTTCGTTTACCCTTTGTAACGGACACGCGTTTTCTTTGTTTACGATTACGTTGTTTTTTCCCCATTTGCCCTAACGGGGACCGGGAGCTTTTTGTTGCCGATCAGGAGCGTGCGAGATCCGGCGAGTGAAAAATTTCTTTATTTATAGTAGCTGGCTGTGTTAGCTACTGGGAATGTCTATTTATCTGATGCGGGTGTGGTGATAAAACACGATAGATTATCTTCGGGAAAAAGAAGAGCAGTAGAATGCTGCTGTTGATATCGTGTTTACGGTGAGCTGCTGAAGGTGGAATCGTATGAACGAGCGTCAGCTATAACTCGATGACACTTGCGTTTAAAATAAAGGCATTGTTTCGTCTGACGCATTGTTTTGCACTTTTCGATTCAACGATATCTATACTGACCTGCACTCATATTAAGTTACCAAATTAGTTAATTTGAAAAAAAATTTCCGATTTATATCTCTAAAGCTTTTTAATTTGTTTCGCAATTCAGCGAGTAGTGTACCCGCTTTGCCAAGCCCATCCTTAGTAGGTTAACGACAAAAATGTCAACAAAGGCCCACTACCCGTCATGCGCGGCTATAGCAAAAAGATCAGGACCGCATCTCGTCATGAGTTCGCTCGTAATCCGTATCTCCTTTCCTAGCCAGTGAGCTTCTGCCTCCTTTTCCTCTCGCTTACCTACATAATACTATATACTAGTAAGTCAGGCGCGTACATTATAGTGCGCGCTCTCGCACAGCCGCCGAAAAAGATCCGGTAGCTGTGCGGTTGTAAATCATGATGCCGGCCGTCGAAAATCCCGAGGTCCGCAATTACCGGGCGGATAATCCATCGTTATCTTCCCAAACGGTTCCCCCCGCGGCGTATATACGGCTCAGGCACAGGGATACGGATCTTCGGGTAAGGGTAATTGAATCCTGCGCGCGCGAAACTTTATGCGCCTTCCTCTCTCTCTCTCGTTGCTACTGCTGCGCTATAACCTTCATTTTCGCTTCAGAACTAATTGCGCTGTATGAGATTTCCGCGAGAGGAAATTACTGATGATGGTTCCCGCGACTCGTTGCTTTTTTGCTCTCGCGCGTTTTCTTTAATTAAAGATTAGACCAAAGTTTGGTTTGCGGCAGCGGCGCTCGTTAATAAGTCGAGAATTTTCCGTGCGCGGATGCGAAGAGAAGATTTTTGGTCGCACGATTAAAATCTGCCCTGGGCTTTTTTGCAAGCTATATCGCGCGAGAGTGAGCGGAAAAATGGCAAAAATTAATCAAGCGCGCGTACCGAGCTGTACTAGTAGGATGAGAGCGGATGGGAAATTAAAAGTAAGCAGAACGGTTATAACGAGTTGGCAAATATTAATTTTCACAAAATTTCAAAGTCAACAAGGTACATCGGGTCATAATCATTATAACGAAGTTCGCTGAAAAACACTCGTCGTGAAATTCGACGAAAATAATATTACACACAGTCGTTCATAAAAGCAGTATATGTTTAACTACCTGAATTTAATAACATTTAAGTGTGTAATATATGCCTACGTATTATTTCGACTGAAATTGGCCCAATTAAATTTCTCCAATAAGCAGAAGCTTGTAATTTGCCGACCAAGATTCCGGAAGCAATCGGTATACAACTATCGGCATCTCAAGATAATACTTACTTTAACTATCAATCCCACGCCAGGACTGTATCAATTTCCGATACATAACTTAAGATAATAACACGTAACTAAAAATAGCATCAGCAACTCTCTCCGATATTCTACCCTACCTCTAAACACGCAAATACACATCGAAGATCAAAGCGAAAATTCTCAAGCTCAAAACTGCCTTCACCGCTTTTTCCGATCTCGACCAGTCTGTTATATGATCGACCGAAGATGAGAGAGCCTGAAGATTGAGGTGGGCGTATCGCGTGTTTGCGTATCGCACGGCAATAACAGTTACATCTATACACGGGGTAGCGTCGAGCATTTGCGAAGACGGTGATTAAGCGCGCTCGCGCAGGGTTGTGTCCCTTTTGATGTGGGATAAGCAAACACAGGCTGGACGGACTTGATCGTCGCGTCATATTGCTCCCTGTTTCTCTTTTACTCTCGCTGTGTGCTCAGAGTCGTTGATTAACATACGGCTTCCCGATTAACTTGCCCTTTCTATCTCTCTCTTGGCGCCTAATGCAGATTTTGAAATCTTTCATTTACGCTTCGAGTGTTTGCGCGCAGGGGTTAGTCAGTTTTGCCATAACGCTCTCGTAATCGGTGGCTATCATTGAAACTCGGCGATTGTTAGTAGACGCGCGCGAGGATTTAATAAACGGAAACGGTGCTGCAACGTTCGTCGTTAAGGCTTATCTACCTCGGCGCAAGGCTCATAAATTCGCGGAGGTGGTCGACGATATGCATAAGCCGTAAGCGTGTATAACGACAAACTCGTGTCTATATTCTCGCAGGACGTAATCTTGCCGCGCGAACGTGATAGTTCATATCGCGCGCGAAGATGCGCCGTCACGTATGTCAATATATATGTATAATGTCTCATCGTGAGAGCGACTCGTAGAGGAGAGATTTTGTAGTGCCCTAAAGAGGTAACTGCGAGAGTCGCGCGCGATCTTAATTAAGTTTTGCCTCAAACGCTCTCAGCTCGTTAAGTGATTAAAATATCGAGCGAATAGTTTATATATTGCATGAAGCCCTTCATTGAATCGGTAATTCGATGCTCTACGCGCGCACTCAATTTACCAAATGGATAGCGCGCTTTGCTTATACGTGTGTGAGAGGAGAACGCTAAATCCGCGCAGTATATAGCCTGGGCTTTAAATAAAGCTTCTTTGAGAAAAAACGATCGTCTGTGAAAAAATGTCTTTATACTCGTGGAGAGGGAGAGAAAGTCGTTTGGCAAAGGGAGTGCGGACTTTTTTTAGCGAGCATGTACGTGTGTGTTTCAGTCAGTTTTTTTCTCGGATCATCTAATTTACCGCTTAGACCAGCCAATTTTTTTATGGGCTCGCTT
Source organism: Cecidostiba fungosa (assembly GCA_900474305.1). Taxonomy (NCBI): domain Eukaryota; kingdom Metazoa; phylum Arthropoda; class Insecta; order Hymenoptera; family Pteromalidae; genus Cecidostiba; species Cecidostiba fungosa. The sequence goes on from UCOJ01000727.1 coordinate 47,858, forward strand.
TTTTGCGTACTATCTCAGAGTTTTTCGTAGTTGGACTGCTGCAATTTTGCCTGAAAAATTCGTGATCCCTTTGTACGTTGCAGTAATTTTGTAAAAAAATAAATTAACTACACTCGTTAATTTTCATTCTAAAATGTAAACGCTGTTAAAAAACTTATTATACGCTTTCAAAGCCGGCAGCAACGACCAAACGACTCTCGCATAGCTGAAATTTTAATGAATTCAAGCTGCCCAGAGCTGTACTTTAAATCCTGACCCAAATTGCGAAATCCTCCTTCACATTATTCTTTCCGTCTGATCTTTCTCTCCATCTCTCGCTAAATGAAATTCGCGCAAGAAGCCGCAGTTCAAAGTACCTTTAAGACTAGAGTACAGTCAGAAAACTTTTATTTTTTTACATGTACGCGTTAAAATATAATTTAATCATTCTATATTTATGTTATATACGCGATAGAATGACAAAAAAAATTATATATATTTTTTATGTAATTATGTAAACACTGATTTGACCCCCCTGTAGAGCTGGAATCTCCCATGATTTTGTTAAAATGAGGTCATATATCGCCAAAAGCTTTTTGCGTTCAAGTACTTTGGCTTGGGTCCTGGTCTGATAGGATCCAACTTTCAGACCTTAAATTGTCAAAAAATAAAAAATTAAATCTTTCTACTCGTTTAAAAAAGCATTAAACTGTAGTATACATTCAGGTACACTGTAGAAAATATAAAACAATTTTTATATATAATACACCTATTTTTTCTTGAAAGATATACAAAAGTGGACTTTGACAAAAAAATGTTCGATTCTGCTTATAACCAAGTGAATCTTCAGCCGCATGAAACAGAGAACGCGCGAGAAGCTTCAGCAGTAGCATCAGCAGCGATATAATCAAATCGCTCGCGCAGGTCGGCCAGGCGGTCACTGTACTGCCGCTGCAATTAACAGAGAGGCCGACGACCCGGTTGAAATTCGAGGAGACACGCGACAGCAGCAGTGCAGAGTGTGTGACACGAGCGCTCGCTAATTATTGACACGCTTGATCAATTGCACGCGGTGCTCAGCGCTCTCGCGATGGCTTTTCGTCTTTATTGCTATACACGCTCGTGTGTGTGTGACACCGTTTAGCGCATTGGTTATTGGCGCTCTCCTCTCGCTGCTGCTGTGGCGCTCTTTTTCGGGTTATTGATTTTTCTTTGCCGCGGTTATTGACTGCTGTGTAGCGCTTTGTATGCCGATATTTTAGAATTTATAGGTAAACATGCATGCATCAGGCGCCAGCTTTTTCGCGAAATATAGATATGCCAAAGCCTCTTCGCTTTGGCGCGTGTCAAAGTAAACTCGCGGCTGATGAATATAGTGAAAAATTATGAAAAAGCCGTATTGGTGTAGATTTAGTCATCAGAGAGAGAAGTGGGAATGCACAAGTTTGCGGGAAATTAAAAATCTGGAATAATTGTCGTGATATGGTGTGCAACGCAACAGTCCTTATACAAGTTATATGAAAAATGTAAAAGGTTTGCTTAGCCGCGCGAGTTTATACGGCAGCAGCGCGCAAAATTAATACCGCCTACGGCAAAGGCAACGGCAGCAGCGGCTCGCGTATAAATTAATTCCAATATTTGTTTATTTCTGCCCCGGCTTACCGCGAATGCGCGAAATTACTATACGGAGAGAGGGATAAATTTCAAAAACAGATAGAACACTTTGCGCATATATACGTTACGTAATTTATTTTTGCTCTCAAGTCCACTCTCACACATCATACGGAATAAATAATCGCGTCAGTCGAATTACGTCCGAAGGGCCGGACACGAGCTTTTCCGAGTTCTCAAACTCGTTTTGCGCGACTGCACACAAAACTCCGACCTTATAACGTTTAATCACATGAGATCGGCTACTGCACAGCCTTATTTTGTGTCGCCCAAACGAAGGCTTAATTGCACTGCTCCGAGCAATACCACACACGTCGTCGTTGTGTACTGCTCTCTGGAAACTCAATTTATGATTTTAAAATTCGACACAGCGGCGGTGTGTACAAAGCGAGCGAATTCGCAAACAATTCAAGCGGAGAGTGCTACATAAACCAGCTGCTTCGTATAGCCCAACGTGACCCGAGAGCGCGCTGGAAACGGCAATTAATTATATTTTCCTTCTGCGTCTCTCGCCTCAATTTCTTCTAATTACGACGCGCGACGACTATTGAGTTGATTGCGACGACTACGCACGCGCAGCCGAGAGAGAAACACCGCTTTTCAATCGTCGTCTGCTTTTCACCTTCTCTATTTATTTCTCCTCGCTCGTATCTAGTTTTTGCCGTGTCAAAGGAAAATAATTCTCAAAAAGTCAGTATAGGCAAAAAATAGCGCGCGATACGTGCGCGCTGATAAATCTCATCCCGGCGGCTCTCATAGCGTCCGCCTTCGTTATAGAGCTTTCGAGATCGAAGTGCTTTGCGTCGACTTTGATGAGAGTTTCGGAGAAGGCTTCGCCGCAAAGAGCCGCCCAGTATTATCGAGCTGCATCGGTTCCTTCGCGAGTAGTACAGGGAAGTTTGCCGAAAAAATTGCAAAAATTTATTCGAAAACTTTTGTCAAAATTGCATTTTGAGAGCGGTAAAGGGGATTCCGCGAAAGTACGCAGCTCTCCCCCCAAACTTGTTTGAATTTCCACCCCCGCGTGCGTATCGCAGAGGTTTGCTATACTTCCTCTTCTTCCTTCTTCTTCTTCTTCTTGGAGGTTGGCCAGGCGAGAGTTTACGGTGAAAAATAATGCCGGGAATTTCGCGAGTTCGGAATATCACTTTGCATATGTTAATTCGCCGCGCTCGATCTTATAGTATTTTAAGAAACACGACGTAACCCCCTTGCAAGAAGGCTCGAATTTACTCTTCCGTCTCGCGGTAATAAGTATTCGGTGAATGATCAAAGCACGTGGAGCACAGTAGACTGTTCGCGGAACTTTGTCGTCAGAGAGAGTCTTGACGAACGAATATCGGCTGCTTGTTACATAGCAGTTCAAAACCGTAATCCTATTTTCAACCAAAATTCCGAGCTCATAGAACGACGACTCGGCGAGTTAACTGGAACAGATCTAGTTAGAGCAAACTTTGCGCCCGCTCACTCTCTGACTCTCTCTCTATACCTATCAACTCTTCGATTAGGATCGACACCCTTGCTTCACGCTCTCGTTTTTGAGATCCGAACAAAATTGCACTCGTCTAATTGGATTCGCACGTACGACGAGTCTCGGATTGAAACTATCTTTGAAGTGGCTGAAGAAATACAGACGGAGTAGGGGATCTTTCGTCCACTTCTCCACTTGGCCTCGACGACGTCTTGGCCCTTTTTTGTGCTTCACCGCGATGACTCGAGAGCAGAAGAGCCAGTCGATGAATAACCTTCCGGTATCCTTATTGGTCGCGGTCTCTGCTTGCTTGCCTTCCTCTCTTCTTTCTCTGCAGCGGTTAATTATCCACCGCGATGCCGCGCACTTTTGAATATATATTTTCCTCTGCTTTCGCGAGCTTTTTTTCTCGAAAGTATATAACCGAGCTTCTCAGAGAAGTTTCAGAGTATCCGAGAAAAAATAATTAATCTCTCGTTATGTATGCCTGTCTGCCTGCCTGCGGATTAATCGAGGCACATAATCGCGACGCTGTGCGTAAATATTATTCTTTTTTTTCTGGTAAAAATATTTTTATTTACTTTTTGGAAAAAGAAAATTATAGCATAAGCGACCCAACAAGCCAGATTTGGCGTAAGTGGCACAAGTGTGCGCGCTTTATGGTAACCTATCTTCGCTAACCAGACTCTAGAGATCTGGAAAAATCAAGGGAATTAAGGCCAGTCCAAAGCTTTTTCATCCGTGTTCAACGTAACTTAACGATTAATTTTATCCTCAAAATTTATTTCTCAGAATTAATTTGTTAACGAATTAAAAAGACGCTTAATTAAATTAACGAATCCCCTGCAGCGCAGAATAACAATGTTTATCTCAGCCATGAATATTCAGACGAAAAAAAAGCTAAATAAACGCACGTCGTTAACCTAAACGAGCGCATATCTCTGCCCTTAAACCAGCAACAACAGCCAGTGCGTACGCGCTAATTACACAGCTGTAAATAAAACGCATACACAGTACAGAAGATCAAGCCGATGGAGGATAGAAATCTGATTCGGAAGTGTCGGGAGCAACAACTACATGGCGGAAGGTATTATACGCGAAGCGTATCACGCACACATCAGGAGGTGCAACGCGGTAACCATCGACGCGGTGGCGGTGGCGGCGTTGTCTCGTTGCGCAGAAAAGAATAAAAGAAGAAGCCCGTTAACCGGAAGCCGGTCTACGACTCCAGAGATCGCGTCGCTTTTCCGAGAGATACTCGGATCTTCTCGGCGATATATACAGCCGACTCGCATGCGTCTCACGTCCGCTTCTAATCCTATCCGCGTTTTCTCCGCTGCTGCTTTCTTTTTTATTCCGCGGGGGCTTTTTCTCGCGCGTGGCTAATCCATCTTGGCCCATCGCTTTTAATTCGCTCGCTCGAGTTTTTTTTTACCGTCGGTTCGAAATAATCCAACGCTTACCCCCCGGTAATTGGTTTCCGTTTGTTGCTGGCTGATTGAGGAAATAGTATTTTTACTCTATATAATAACGAGATATATATACATACGATAAATTACATCGATAGGCACTCACGCAGCATCAGCTTTATATGCGTTCAATTTATTCCGCGGAAAATTTTTAATTTCTGCGTGTATAAGATATACGATCGAGCTTTTTCACTATAACAGCATTAGGCATTTTTAATGAATCTCATAATTTCTTGAATGCGCAGAAATATAATCTGCATTTGCCTCGGAGCAACGCCTCGTCTAAGCCAAGTCTCCCCGCGGCGCTGCCGCATAATAATTACACACCGTTTACATCCGCGCGCGCGCGCGCATACACACAATCTGCTGCGCGCGTGAAAAAGAAAAAAAGCTCGAGGCTCGGAAAAAGCGGCAAAACCTCCTATAGGAGTGAAACACACGCTTATATATACAGAACCGGATTGCCGACCGCCGCAAACTCTTATTATCCGCGGCTCGCCTCCTCCTCCTCGCTCTCACTCTGACTCACATTGTCAGGCTCATTGTTTCCGCGTAGAGTAGTCCTCTCGTCCACTTCCGTCTCGAGTCTTCCTCTGCTAACGCGACGCCCACCCTTGTCCTTCCGGCTCGCCCGCGCGAGGATGTGTTTAATTACTCCCCCCCTCTCCTCCTACACACGCGTCATGCGCTGGAGAACGTCGGAAAATTATTATCTCGAACGGCGTCAAGGTGCGCGAGTTTCCTCGGCTCGTCGCTTTTTTCGTCTCGCCTTTATGGCTTTCTTGATTCTTGGAAATTGATTATTGCGAGAAGGGCGTATAGTCGTTAGCCGAGTTTAATTTGACGTGAAAAGGGGGAGCTATTGTTGTATTGAAATAGATTGCGCGCTCTTTATTACTCTCCGAGTTTGGCTGAATTGCGCGGTTTTGATATCCCCGGCCTGCACTCGAAAATATACATGCCCGCGAGTTATTTCTATTCTCTGAACCTGTTCTAATTCACTCGCGCGAATGTACGAGATGATAGAATCAATGAACATGGGAATGCAATAAATCTCGTTCGAGCTTTTCGAGCCTCTGTTAATAAATTCTTATACAGACTGGTATATACGAAAGATAAAATTCATCGCGCGACCTGACGGCGCGAGATATTAATTTTCCGAGAACCGAGAGCTCGAGCGATATTCAATATCTCTTAGGCTTCATAGTTTCTATCAATCCATGCACTTTATCAGCCCGTCACATTATTCACGCTCACATTGGTCCATAGATAAAAGTATAGTCCTTTATTAAATTTTGCAAGTTTTTGATTTAATCAAGCTATTATAGAGTCACTGAGTGTAAATCCAAAGAGAAGTGAGAAAGAGCGAGAGTTAGCAACTCGGTAGTTACATAATTGAAAGTGACTCGAAAGCGTCCCTAATTTTCGGCCCCAAACTCGCAAAAAGGCTCTCCCTCTCTCTCTCTCACTCGAGTATTCTGCACTAGCACTAGCTGCTCATAACCACTCGGGTGCTTACTCGCTCACGTCCGGCGAGGCTTGTACATATACATAGAGCAAAAACCCCGAGCTGCCAGCGACTTAATTTCGTTACTCACAGCCATCTCTCGCAGCACCTTCTCACCTTCATGGGATTATCCTCCGTAAAACGCATAATACACGTAAGGGGGGTCATCGCCGTATACGTGCTCTCGCTTGGCCTTAAACTCTTTTAACTCTCCCCCGCCTCCACAGAGCAGCCTCTCCACTCTCCACTTTTCCTGGCAGGGGTTGTAAACTGATTACTCGCTTCTGCTGTGGGTCCGACGCAAAACGAATTAAGTAAGCGAGAGCAGAAAGGTGTGCTATACACTCCCTTCGATTTCACGCTGAATTCGCGTTGGCGGCGGGGAGAGAGGGAGAGAGAGTGTATAGCGAGATATAGAGCGAGAGAGTAGCCAGCAGCAGTTCCGGGAGTGCGTCTCGTCTCGACATGGAAACCGCGGCCAATTGCTTAATTGCCGTCCGCGCTGCTCCGGAGAGAGAGAGAGTGAGTCCCGTGTAATCAGGATGCCGTCGTTTAGCTGCATTTAGAACGTCGAGGCACCTACGCTAATTCCATCGGCGGCGCGCCGGTCCCTTAATTCTCTCGCCGTCTCCGTATGATGTGTGGCGCGAGTAGTAGTCTCTCCTCATTAATCTAGGCGCTTGCGCACGCGGAAAAAGGGAATATACGCTCTGAGAGAGCAGATTCGACCTGCTCTTTGTTCACGGAGATACAGCTGCAGCCCTGCAATTCCTTGACGGCGAGATGATGATGCGCGCACACGTGGGCGGCCGGCGGCCAGACTTGTTGAATGAGAGGCGAGTTGCTGTCTATATAGGTACTGGCTGAGAGAGAATATTTGTGATTTCCGATGATTTTTTTTCTCGGCGTCGCGGAAACTATCGGTTATTCTATTGTCCGCTCTCTCTCTATTGCCGCGATAAATTATATATACGGGTTTGGTGACGCAACTGCTACTATTGTTCGGGGGGATGAGTGTGTAGAGATGGCGATTATCGCACATAGCCTTTGATTGTACTATAAGCTATTATGTGATTTGAATCAACATCAACATACGTATTAATTTTTGTACCTCTTTGTTTGTTTCAGGTGAGTGATCTATCTCTCTGTCGTAAGGTTAATTCACAGCACCTCCTCGTTGGAGTAAGTATTATGAAATAAAACTCGTGCGTAACCTCGCAATATAGGATAAAATCGCGCGCGCGCAAGGCGCAAATCTAAAATTAATCAACTACCTGGCGGAGAAAATGGTCGCGTCTCGAGAGAGTCTCGCCACCGTGATTCGGCAAATATGCTCTACCTATATACCGGGTTCCTTGTTAGCGAACTTTTTTTCCAGAGTACGCAGGGATTTGTGGCCTTAATGCGACGTCATTAAGGGATTATTCCGGCGTTGTTTGGAGAGTCCATATTTCAAGGCGCTAATTGCCGTTCAATTGTAATAATGACCGTCGACTTCGGCGTATTAGAGCTGGCAGAAAATTTCCTTGAACCTCGAATTAACGCAGAAGGCAATTTTAAGATTAACCCCTTCAATTTACGTGACGTTATATTCCTTCTTCCCCTCCACTTATATGCTTACAATACGTTATCGTGCACGGAACCGGCGCGGAGTAATTATATTAACATCTCGATCATTGCTCCGTCACCCGACATTAAGAGGCGAGGAGCTGAAAAATCGCGCTGCGCTGAAAAATGGGCTAATAAAGAGGGAACTCGATTACACTGATTAAATCGTTAAACAGCCATCGCCGTAAAGCTCTCTAAGCAGTATCATTCATTAGGGACACGGCATAGCGTCGGTGCTCTCATCCCGGGCTCTTCCGGACCAAACGACTTTCGCACTCGGCTAAAATTAAATAATCCCCACTCCACGTGATCCTCCATAACAAACGCGGCTCGCGCGCGTTTTCCAGCAGCCGGCGTGCGTATATAGCGGGCATTTCGTCACCATTTACGACATCATAGATTACGGCCGAGCGTATTTCACGCGGGGCGCGCGAGCGCGTTTTCGGGGAGAGAACAACCGGTGATATTTCACGGCGCGGCAAATCATACAAAAAGCCCCGTTAATTTTCGCTCGGCGCCGAGAGCTAAGTTAAAAAGTTGCTGGAGAAAAAGAGTAAAGGCGAAAACGAGCGCGCGAAGAACGGCGTCGGGCAAAAATTGCAGGGAACGCGAGCGCGTAACAAGTAGCGACATTCTCTGTGTATGTGTGTAGCGCGAGAGAAAGAGACAATAATTTTCCGAAGCGCTCGGAGAGGAAGTGGCGGCTGCCGAGAGAGGAATTGCATTATTTCGCGACTTACTGCAAGGTGCTGCTGCACGTTGCTATAGAGCTTCAGCGCCTCTGCTTCGCAAGTTCTTGCTTCCCAACGCACAGATGAAATTTCTCGCAAAGATGTGTGCACTTGCTTTAACGCCGAGAGGAGAAAATTTAATTTTCGCTCATAATAATGCACTCGTGTAGCTCGCAATCAAGATTAAATCGTTAAAATGACGCACCTTTTTGCAGCTTATAAATTATTAGATAAAACAATTTTCCTCGATTAAAGAAGCTTGTTTAATTAAATCCCTTGGAGAAGCGACTGCTTGTACACAATATAGCGATAAACGCTTCTCTTGAGATGACTACAACACTGTATAGCAAGCAAAGAGAAATTAACGAGAGAGAATTTTTCATTAAAGACAAGACTCGGGGGCTCGTAGAACAACGATGTAAAATAATTTAGGGTTCAATCACACTCGCCGCACTAAAAATAGATGATGTAATTTTGCTTAGCAAATTGAAGTTGATGACAGCGATATAAGGCTGCTGCTGCACAAAGGAGTAGGAGGTGACGCGTAATTTCGCATGCGAAATCGATGCTCGCCCAGGCCAATTATTTTTTTATCGTCGTTTAAGCCTCGTCAATTGATTGATAATGAAATTTGACAGAACGTCTCTCTGCTAAAGATGTCATTTTTATGAGTCACTCCCGATGGTTATTGTCATTTCGGCGAAACCTATTTATACGCAATATATATTGGATTAAACCTCGCAGAACTCGTACACTGTCATCTCTAAAATGTTTACGAAGAAAAAAACAAGTTCGCAAATATTTTGTAAACTTCATCAACAATTTTCAGCACCTCTCCTACACATTGTCGAGGCTTAAGAAAGTTAGCTCGTATACAGGATAATTTTTCACGGCTTCAGCGAAACGATCCCTTTGTCACCGGCTGGTTTTACGGTTGCCTCTCTCTGCATTACATTTTACACCCGTAGCGCTGTAATTTTTTTTTTGTCGTGAGGTCTTCTTTACAAGCTGCTGCAGCGTATTGTGCGCCGTGTAATAGGTAGCTCGTGCGCGCTCGATACTCTCGAGCACAGTAGCGCAACAAAGCACTTTGAGAGCGGCGTTCACTGACGCGTTCCGAAATTCTCTACTGCCAAAGCCAGGCCACACGTATACCACAGAAGCTGGTGTCAAGTTCAAGAATGAAAAGCGCATGAAAACTCGCAACTTCCTAATTGCACCTTGAAACTTCATCAATGATGCGATATTTCCAATCACGATAAAGTGATTGACGATCGTTCCTAAAGCGCGTAATCATCGTTGTAGCTGATTACAATATTATACAATGGAAAATCAAGCTTTTCCCCAGCAATCACATCAGGCTTTATGATGAAATGCAAATAATGAGCGTTATTCGGTACATTCATTCATATTTCTCCATAATTAACGAACAATGTCCATTAACAAAATTCGCCAACAATACCCGGGTTCGCTCACCCATGCATCGCGAATCCACACGGCGAAAGCTCTCTCTCGGCAAACAATCCTTCGAAAACTCGACATTGTTAATCCGTCCAGAAATACACATATCATACACACACACACATATATATAGCAACGGCGAAAAATTCGCGCATTGTCCATTACGCCGATTGAAAATCGCAGTGTACCGTACAATACATGTCCATCCCGCACACATAAAAACACGCGCACGTATCGCAATTTACTTAACGAAGAACACGACACGCGAACGACTGCGTGGGCGGGTGTAAACAGTAGCCGGTCGAGGCGGCGCGTCGAGTCGTCGATTAATAAAGGCCTTGGTGATCAATCAGGCGGGCGCGTCGTCGTCGCCGAGGCGATTAATCGATCATCGCAAGTTGCTCCTTCCCACGTAGACATATATGTTAGCAGTGTGTAACGCGCTCGTGTCGCTACGCGGCATTGTGTGTTGCAGTGGTTGAAGCCCATATAGGTATATGTATACGCGTATGGGCGCAGACTGGCGTCGCGAGATTTCGCTGTCTGTGTGATGTGCAGCCAGAGGTGTGAGATCGATGGAAAGAGAAGAGTGAGTTGGGATTGAGATAATAAGCGAGAAATATGAGGCATTGTGTTTGTCCGCAGGACACAGCTATAGACTTTTCTCGAACCCAGCAGGAGATAAGGAGATTGTTTTGTTTTTTTGTAATTTATGTGTCATTGTTTGGCTTATCGGCATACACGTCTGTAGTTTTGCAGATTCTTTTCGAGATGGTTCGATCGAGTAGAGTCGATAGCGTGCAAAATGAGAAAAAAAAAACAGCTAAAAGATTGATATCAGGCACAATACGCCTCGCGCAATCCATAAAAACGAACCATTTTTCTTTTGCCGTGCAAACAAAAGTTCTGGCATCTCATTTCCAGTGCCAATATGCAAAATCGAAAACACTCGGCTCGACAGCTCCTCGATAGAAAAGCCATTTGTCTCGAAGCATTTGTGTCTGTATATATTCGCGAACAGCAGCAGCTGCCGTTCGTACACTTACCGGTGCTAAAGCGTTTTGATTCAAGCGCCGCATCGACGCTTATATCACGCGACGGAAATTCGCGAGTATAGCGAGCAAACAGTTTCCGGAATCACAGCCGGTGAATTTCCCACAGGTGTTGGAAACGGCGACTCCCCCAAAAGTCTGTATAAAGCGAGCCACGGCGATATGCCTTCTCTGACTTTGGAACAGGGAGTAGTACACGCGGAAACAGCGATCAAAGGCTCCCTTTGACGGCGTAGAGTTGCTGCTGCTCGTTATTTTGCCGAAAAAGTCATTTCGAGTTGAGAGTCCGAGAGAGCGCAAGCTCGTCGATCGAATTTGCGCTCGCTCGAACTTTTCACCTCCTGAATATGTGATCGAGAAGCTCGAGCAGCTGTGTTACTTTTTTCCTTTTACTCGATATATAGAGCGAGTGAAGCGAAAGGCTGCGAGGGTAAAAAATGAGGCAACTCTTCTGCTGCAAGCGAGGCAACTTTAACGAACGACCTTCAACTTTTATTGCTCTCTTTCGCTCTCGACTTAGCTGTGCGCTATATACACTCGGCGTTAAATCTCGAATCTCCGGCTAAAATGGACACTCGAGGCGATTAAGAAAATACGGCCGCGTGTAAAGTCTCGCGACGTAAAAATCTCGAAAGAGAGAGAGAGCTAGCACGCGGGGTCGCGCGCGTCGAATAAAGGGGATTTTATCAGAGGCTTACACGCGATAGAGAGCGTCGATCTCAAATGGCCGACAGCCGATCGCCTCTCTCGTATAATCGGATCGGCCGAGAGCAGCAGCAGCAGCAGCTGTGTAGCGGCTCCAAGTCGTCCAATATCTCGCGCGGCGCTTCATCTCCTTCGGGTATAGCCGTCGTCTAGGAGGAGTAGGCGGACTACGCCACTAATTGCCGACGTCTCGGGGCTGTAAACTGCTTTATTTCGACGGCACGAGCAAACACCCTCGGCAGACGCGAAGTTATATGTTCTGTCGCGAGCAGATTTCTCTTCGTCGGGGATGAGAAGATAAAGAGGTAGACGGAATCGAATTTATCGAGAGACAGTGAGACTCTGCGGGAACGAGAAAGAGGTGAAGCTCTTGCGGTGATATTCTGCGACTGGCAGCCGCACTGATGATATCTTCGGAGACAGCGGAAAATTTTTTTTGCTTCTCTTGTGTGTGGTAAGTTCGTGTACTTATCTCGAGCGAGTTCTTTCTCCAAATTTAGACAACAACCGGATCGTTTTATTGATCGAGCGCTGCGGCGCTAAATAATTCATCCGCCGTCAAACCGAAATAGAGACGAGGTGAACCTGCGGTGGTTGCCCTCTCTGGCGCTCAGCGAATATATAACACTGTAAGAATGTATGTCAAGCTTCGAAATAAGCGATGAGCTTATTTTTGTTATAACTACTGCGATGCTATTAATCATTTAACTAGTATCGATAATTCAAATGGATTATTACAAGCCGCCAATGCAAAGCATTAATGATGATCACTGCATCGAAATACCGCGCTTGATTGCTTTCCAAAAGGCAACCACCGCTGCTGCATGATCACAGTCGTCAATATTTACCCGAAGCAATGAGCTCCATCCGAGCATATATTATCCACGCTGCAAACATCTCCGTAATCAGCTTTATTGACCACTCACGAACCGCGAGCCAATCAATCCTGTCCCTAGCAAAGCTCGTCGTCATCGGGCCGAGCTGCACTAACGAGGGCACAGGCACCTTGCCCTGCAGCAGTAGCAGCCTTGACTCTCGCGCGTGGGTGGACATCCCTTCGCGACTTGTATATAGTGTTGCCTACTACTTGCGCTCTCGCGCGATATTCACTTCGTGTCGTAATGACGCTCTAAATCTAGACTGACCACGCGGCCGTGCATTGTTGATTTACACCGTTATTATAATACAATTACCGAAGCGAGGGCATAAACGTCAACTCGCCGGCTACAAAGGAGAGATGCGCGCACGACTTTTTGCCCGAGTCGCGAGCGTGAATTATTGCGCGCGCGCGCTGCAGGGGTCTTCTCTCCGCCTGCTTGTTACACTTTACGACGCGTCGCGTCTTCTCGTCGATGATTTTCAACTTTCGTTCTCGCGCTTTTTTCCCGCCTATATACTGATGGCTCGTCGTTGCAACTCTCCTCTTGTACATATATAGCCTGACTTCCTTGGAAGATACGCAAAAAGGGAGGGACGTCGTTGCTGCTGCTACTGCTCTCGCTCACACAGAGTCGACAGAGTTTCGCGCGTGTATCGCGGAAGTCGTTAAAGTGTGTATCTTCTTTCGTGTATAGTAGCGTCGCGGAAAATCGACTGCTCGAGCGACTTTCTGAAGCTGTTTATCCAGCGGCTCTGCTGCGCTGTGTACTACGTCCTTTACGGTATCCGGAAAAATTTACGAGCGCTCCTTTTGGCTCTCCTAGAGTCTTCAAGAGCTCTCGCTTCGGAGATTTTAAGCGACGACGTATATATACGTAAGGACGATAAGACGGCCATTTTCCGCTCTGGATTCTACGGCTCGCTGATTTTTGAATTTTGAGGAAAACGGCGAGCTCGTGTTTATCCTGGTCGCGAGCGCTTGCTTCGGGCCTTTTGGAATTCATTAGAGACTTTTCCGGCTGCGCGGCTTTTGTACTCTGGCCAAAATATTTTTCAACCCCGACTGCTCTTTCTGAACTGACTGCACGAAAATACAAAACAAGGGAATACGCAGCGTGCTAGCTGGGTATTACAAATGAAATTCTATATTCATTCGGTATAGCAGTTATAGGCTACTGTATTAATCATAACTAACAAGTTGTAGGCGGTTATTCAGTCGTCATTTGAGTTCGAAACTATACACGATGCCCATTGTTAAACCTGTTAATATAATCGAAATAGCAGCACAGTAGACTCCGGTGTATTGAAAGAGCTTTCGGATGCCTATACACTTCGGATTAGACTTCAACCATATGCTAGCCACTGATCATTAAAATCCATTGTTTCAGGGTGAGTCGTTGTTTGCGAATCGCAACAACGAAAATTTGCGCTTACCATTATTATTAGTTTTTGATTAATTAGTCAAATCTGAATGGCGGTATACCATCATTATACAAACCGAATGATTTGAAGGTTTCGACAAAAGCGTTTCGAGTGACTGAACCAAACGGCTCATACAATAGTTATGAAAACGTATACCCTCTGCGAAAGCAGCTTAGAAACAGTCCTAACGACGTGATAGGATGACCCACACCACCTTTCTGCTCTCGTGTTTCGTCCTGTATCTCAATATGGGTATTATAAAAGGTTCCTCGCTAATTGGTAGTCGCCTCGCAACCCGTTCGTGGATCCTTTGAGGAGCATCCCCACGACGATGATTAAGAACGATATATGCCGCTAGGGGAACATATTTTTGGCTACCTTATACTCTGCCAATGTGAAAAATCGGGTATATTTCGATCAAACATTTAATAATTTTTATAATACATATAACAGTGTATGCATTTAAGTAACTGGTGTAAATTAGTAGTGTACGACATATGTACGCGCACGACTCGCTAATTCGCTCTACGACTTTGCTCGAGAAAAGAAACTTTTTGATAACGTTATTAAAAGCAGGTTTAGATCTAACGCGATACCCTTGATCTCGGCGCGGTAGCCGAACAGTCAGAAAGTCCCTCGGGAAACCCTCTGAGAAGACGCTATATTGCGAAAGGTATATCACGTTACACTTGGCAAAGTCGTTTCGCGAATATGCCTAGTGTCATTAGAAAGGAGGCATACTACGCAAACGACCGGACATCGCGCTCTCTGTGGTATAGCCCCAAAGGCAAACAGGCTGCGACGACGAGGATCTGCTGCTCGATATACCGGAGTTTCGAATTTCCCGCTTTTACTCTACGCGAGTAGAGAGTGCGTTATTCGCGCGCGCTTGGTTATTAGCCGCGGTAGTTCTGTGTATATACCACACAGGTGGTATACTAGTAGTATAGCTGGAGATTTCAGGAGACGATTAGGATGCGGCAATTAGTGCTAGAGCTGGTCACACACACACACACACACACACACACACACATATAGTAGAGCGCCGCGCGTTGTATGATGATGCGGCCTCAGGAATGCGTTTCGCAGCCTAATTAACATAATTGGAGCGTTTGTTTACACACATATACTGCATCGAGTTGAAAGCGCGCGATTTTCAGCTTCGATTCTCATATATTATATCCGCACTTTGAGCTGCGCGTTTGAAACTCGGTAAATAGGAGCTTGAGATGGAAAAAGAAGGACACAACAAAGAATCTCCTATCGATTGCTCACTTAACATATGTAAGCACACACTGAATGCTATCGATGCGCTCCAGCTGATACGGGAGGAGCACGACTTATTAGAGCAGTCGTC
The DNA here is from genome assembly GCA_900474305.1 of Cecidostiba fungosa. Classification (NCBI taxonomy): domain Eukaryota; kingdom Metazoa; phylum Arthropoda; class Insecta; order Hymenoptera; family Pteromalidae; genus Cecidostiba; species Cecidostiba fungosa. The sequence continues at coordinate 63,170 of UCOJ01000727.1, forward strand.
GTCGTTCCCTAAGGACGAACCGCGCGCGAGTACATTATCTAGGCGCGGCATCTCACTTTCTCTTCGCTCTGTGATCTAGCCGGAGTCGGTAAATCGAAATTCGCGAATTACAAATCACGGCACAAGGAGAAAGAGAGAGAGAGAGAGAGCGACCGACATAATTACGACGCATGAAACCCGATTACCACCGCATTGCGGAGAATAAAAGACCGTATGTACGGACGAGCTGTACTCTTTAGCCGGTTAATCCGTGTGCAGCGACGCAAGATTATCCTTAACATCATTAGCGGCTCACCTTAATGGCTTTTATCTTCTTCGCTGGAGGTCTTCTTTTTTATCTCTCTCTCTCTTTCTCTTTGCGCTTGGACGCTATTTGTTGCTTTATTTAAGAGGCGAGCACTACTCTCTTTGCGCTGCTGCGATTTCACGAGAGATATCCTAAAACTCCTGTACCTTTTTTCAGGAGCCGTTGATGCGAGTAATCTAAATTTTCTGGCATAGCTTTACCATACTTTTATTATACTCGGAAAAGTAGTTATTTATTCGACTGCCTTTTTATTTTTGTAATAGCAGTAACCCGGAACTTGCATAAACACAATTCATACACACTAGTCTGGCTCGCGCGGAAAAGCCTTGTAAAAGACAGATCTATGAATTGACTTATCCAGTGCTCGCTCGCTACTGAATAATTCACGCGGCAGCACAGCTCCACCCGACGTAATAAGAACGAATTACCTCTCGACGTCGCTGCAGCAGCAGCAGCAGCCTCGCGAATCCAGTCCTCGCTGCTTTCATCCCCCACAGCTTCATATCCTCGCGTATACGTGTATATATATACAGGAGAGCAGTAAGCGAGTGGTTTATTACACAGCGCGAATCGGAGAGTTTCTTGCGCAGCGTTGTTATAGCACACGGGATAGAGAGTATTATACATAACGAGAAAAAGGGGAAAATACGAATGCGACGCAGACAGCGATAAACGAGCATCGAAAAGCGATATCGGCTCGGGTATTTGTCTAGAGCGGCTTCCGGCTTAGCCGATATTAATGTTTTTACGAGCTTTTAGAGCTTTTGGCTGCGGCTTGTTTATTTGCGACACTCACGCGCGATCTCCAAAATAGAGAAAAGAAAGTATATGCGCTGATGCTTGCGAGGTTATTTCAATATATACGTATACGTATATAAGCTTGATGGGGAAAATGGAGCTTTTTCAACAAGTCGTGCTTCATTTGCGCGGCTAGATCAAAGGACACACGTGAGTTGTTCATTTTCGCTGTCGGGATTATGAGAACAGCATGAATGGGTATAGACGCGAAACATCGGTAATTGCAAATGAATAACCGAGTCCGATGATTTTTGCGAAAAAATTGTCAACGTCAAGCTCGGTTATACATACATTGCGCAAAAAAAGAAAATTAAAACGAAAAAGCTCGACAGGGACGAGCAGGAGAGACACATTTTCGCATGACAACTTCGAAATCCATTTTTCCGTATCGCATAAAATTACTCTTCAGCTCCGCAGCGTTATGTATACATTTTTTGCGCATATCAATCAGTCATACATTGTTTCAGTTATACGAGCGTCAAGAGAGCCTATACACACGCGGCGCCGGTCCCCAAAAACCGTATACAACCGGCGAAACTGCGCAGTGTGTGTGATTTATTCAAAAGCTCGGCCATTAGCAAAAAGAACAAAACAGAACGCGCGCCCAACGGTGGCTGAAATTCAAAAAGCGAAAGTTGGCGACGGGACGGCTTTCGATCGCGGATGTAAACGCCGGCGGAAATCGAATTACCCGCGCGGGCCGACTCCTCCCTCGCTCTCTCTCTCTCTCTCTCCGGCAAATTGAATTAGAAGTTGATGAAACCGTGCTCTCATGGACGAGCAAGCCGTGGTAGGGACGAAGACGAGCCGAAATGGATTCGGCTTTCATCTCTCTCTGTCTCTCTCTTCGTCCGGGCATTTCGCGTGGAGGCATGGCTTTATCTCTCGGCCAAGTCTGACCATCTGCCGCCAGCGGAAGGAAGGCGGAAAATTCGCCGGGGTCCTCCTGATTTGAATATATCCGAGGCCAACTTCTGGCTGCAGTAGCGCGCCGGCATTAATTAAAACTCACTGCCGCCGCCGCCGCCGTCGCGTCGCAGTATAGCTGCTCTCGCTCTGGCTCTCTCACCGCGGGATGACTGATCTTCGATGCGATCGATACACAAATTGCTCGCGCCCCGCGATATTGCAGCCACCGGAGAGAGATAGATGCATATCGGCGAGCCGCCACTGCTGCTGTTGCCGATGAATTACTCGCGCCTCATGCAAATTCGAGCGAGTTTGCGTGAGGCCATGGATATATGTATGCGGCGACTTTTTTTCCATTTCCCTGCACCGAAACGTCATTTGGCCATTTGTGGAAATCGTCCAGACCGCGTGTGTGTTGCTGATGCGCGGACTTTTTTTTGACTGACGGCCAGCTGTGATTAATTTTTTCCAGGGGAACTTTGTTGTTGGAAACGAGGGTTTAATGATTCGACTTTCATTATTCAACTATACTGTTGGGAATTATACGAATCAATGCGGGATTAATCAAAATATCAGTATTGACTCGTTGCAAACTATAGTTGCTTTGCTGTGGGCAGAGTTCGAGGAACTGCTTTCTTTGTTGGATAGGAAATGACGATGAATTTAACGATTATTATAAGAAGAACAATATAAGTTACTACGACTTTTATTGTGCTGCTGCAGGATAAAGCAGTCAAACTCATAAGAACCGTTAAAAAAGCTGCAGACTCAAAATAAACTTTACAACAACAACAACATCCTCTAAAAGCTAATTACAGTAACTAATCCCATAGTGGCAATCAAGCCAACTAAGACTGCAGCAGTCGTATAATTCCCCCCTCGCTGCAATTACCACCGCCGACTCTTTCTCTCTCTCTCTCTCTCGTATTATAATTCCAGCGCGGTATACTCTCGTCGCGCATCTTCTTCCTCATCTCCTCGACAAAAGCCACTTTTGTGTCCGACATCGAATTGTAAACCGCTCGTTTTCCGCTGCTGCAGATAAAGCAAAGCGAATTTTAGAAAATAAAAGAGAGCGAAGCTGCCGTACTGCTGCAGCAGCAGCGCCGGCGAAGAAGCAACAGGTTGTTGACTTTCTGAAAGCCCTCGCTGCTGCGGCATTCCAGATAGCGTCGTTCTCTCTCTCTCGCGCTTGCTCGAGAGTCGTGTCCCGAAACACACCGTGATAACACCGCGCGCCTGCTCGGACTCTATCTTCGATCCTCCTCTTTGAGAAATAAAGAAAGACGCTTTATTTACTTCTTTTTTTCCCGAGCTATACAACGAAGAGCGTCGTCACGATAAAAAAGTAAGATCGTCATAATTAGCCGTCGACAAAGACCTTCCTGCCGTCGGTCGTGACGTCGCGTCGATGCGCTGCAGTGGACGAGTTAATTTCATCTCGATACGGCCGCCGCCGCCGCGGCAGCTCCTCTTCATGCCTATATAAGCCAGCTCGAGATAAACGCTAGAGAGAAAGAAAGGGCCTCGTCGCGCGCACTATACAGAGAGAGAGGGGCGAAGAGAATGGAGAATCGTGCGGACGCGCTAATCGCAGAGTCGAGAGCTTCTGAGAACACGTATACGAGAGAGAGACCGACCTGAAATTCTTCGGACTAATCGCGCCAGACACGACCAGGGCGTGTCTTTCTCCTTTGCACACTGTGCTCTAGCCCTCTATTTTAGGCTTGTTCTCTAGCCGTTATTTGACTTCTTTTGATTTTCGGTTCGGCCTGCGGTTCTACTACTATACCTGGCCTTGTACAACAATTGCTTCTATAATGAGTTGATGAGAATGATTTCCTCGTAGTACACAGGCCAATCAGGCCCTTATTAGAGGAACACTGGGTTGTAATCACGCTGCCGATAGATTTTTGATCACTGGTGTAGTGAAAAAAGAAAAGTTAAACTTTTGCCTTGTATATAGAACAATCGATATTCACCAAAATGCTTCTCTTCCTCTTTCGCGAACCGAAACTATTAGACGGCGCAGCTGTTACCGCAAAAAGAAAAAAAGACGTATAAGGAAGATAAAAATCGCCCGAAAAACTAAAACACTTTCGGAACTCTAATCTAATCCGAACCCTTTCTCCCCCTCCGCAAGTCTCCCTCTCTCTCATCGGCGTCTGAAAGCCGACTTAGAGGAAGCAGAAAAAGAGAGAGGGAGAGAGAGAGAGGGAACGGATGTCTGGCGGAGCTTGCATCTGCGAATGATCCCCCGACTCTTTCCTTCGCACACATGTGTGCGCGCGGCTGTGTTGACTTTCCTATACTGCTCTGCCCTTGCCAAACTCCAAGCTGCTGCGCCCTTTCACGTGTGTCTTCTTCCTCCTCCCGCGTGCTCGCACATCCCATTCGTCTTTCTTCTTGGCTCTTTTTTAATCTCGTCGTCTCTCGCCTGCGGGAGCAGCCCCGAGCGAACGTGACTCGAGCCTTATATCGGCTTGAGAAGAGATGTATATGGCGAGACCGCCGTGACCTTGTAGCGACGACGTCGACGACGACGTTCATTGAGGATGCACGCGAGACTTGAGAGAGAGGGATATTTCGCGAGTCTCTTGTCTGCTGCTCGAGATGTGGCGATGTTTCTGCTTCGGGGAGTCGCTGTGTTGTGTCTTTATGACATTGGCTCTTGAAGCTTCTTACTCTTATTCTTCTGAGTGTAATTTCGCTCTGGGGTGGAAACGTTTGAAGTTGAACAAGTCGTAGCCTGGAGATTTGAAGACAGGACTTTGCAAAGTGTTTCTCGAGTTGTAGAAGTAAATTAAAGAGCCGCTGTGTTCTGCCTCTATATTCATTTTGTTTACGCGGCAACGTGAAGCTTTTGTAAATTCGAAATGATTCAACGTGAAAATTTTCATAGTAATAGCTGGAAACAGTGAAAAATTAATTTTTCGAAGGTCAGATAGTGTCAATTAAAACCTTGACTGCGTATAAATGACTGTATGCAAAGCGCGGTGTCACTCTCATTTCATACCCGTCTCGCCTTAATCTGGTGCACCTATCAGTCGGTCCCCTGTGCTCCTTATCTCTTCAGCTATTTCGACGACCTCTGAGTCATTCCCGCAACATTCGTATGCACTAGCTCGCAAAAAAGAATTCAAAGTCCTCCGCTGGCATTGTTTTCTTTATCTGCACCTTGATTTCGCTTCATCATACGTACAGCGGATTCCAGGTATAGCTCCGCATTTCTACGTATTGCGTGCAACCGAATACTCGCGCACGAGTCTTTGTCATGCAGCATATTACACGGCTAACTCGTAGTCGTTTCTCCGGTTTGATAAATGAAAATCAATTAGATTCGAAAAGCAATAATAATCTCGATGTTTTTTGCTATTCCTACTCTCTGTTGGCGAACTGTCGCATCGTCGGAAGCCGAGCACGACTTTTTTCATCTTCTGCATCAGCCGAGAGAGACCGAGAAAATTTTAATTCAATTACCCGCCGCTAATTCCAGCGTGTATCATTATGATATCTCGGTAAACGTCGCTTGCATTAAAAGAAACACAGCGCACAGTACACAACAGTTGGCTTCTTACGCGAGATCCATCAACGACCCTTAGCCGCTCGTGCGTTTTTGCAACAATCATCTCCCCGTCTCGAGCCATATACACCTGTGCATCAGTAGACGCGCTGAATCCATGAAATTCCATTATGCTCTCGTTATTCCCTCACTTATAAGAGAGAGAACCCCCTCGATCACTTACATTCCTATTAGCCGACGCTCTAACGAGCAAAGTCCGCGCACGCGGATACCGGGGATTCATTCACGGACTCGTTTTAGCCTCCCCATCTCAGCTCCTCGATTTATTCCGCGCTGCACTCATTCTCCAAGTCATATAGCTACTGACTGCAGAGGAGGAGTGGATAGAGCTCAGTTCGGCTAAGTAAGCTTCACCACTGCTGCTAATCCAGCGCGCATTCCGTCGCTCCTTCCTTCCTTCCTTCCCTATCCTCCTCTTCTCTCTCTCTCTCTCTGCCTTCCGTCTTCGCGCAGGAATGCGCTGCCGCCGCGCCTCTCCTTTCCCTCTCGATCAGTGCTGCTGCTGCTACTGCTGTGGATGGCGTGGCACATGCCACTTCTGTAACTTCTAGTGGGGTAGAGAGCTGCCGCAGCTGAGCAAGAATCGAAGTGCGGAGAGAGACTGAATGGACGAGCACTGCCAGTGCGGTCGGACAAAGATGAAGCTGCGCTAGCTATATGTAGAAGAGAGGCGGTGCTCTCTCTCTCCATCTCTAGGAACTCGAAGCGACCAACTTTGCTGATTTCCATTCAATTGTACGTGTGTGCGTATGCGGCTCTGTTGATCGAGCCTGGAATGGAAGATATCGAGAGAGGATGGGGTAGATTTCTTTCAGTTAAATTGCGAGACTGCGATTTCCGCCTCTATCTGTAAACTGTCTTGCTTCTTTTATTTTTTAACCGAGCAAGCCTGTAACTTGCATATCAACCCCCCATCGCTATTTGCATATCGTCGAGATTTCAAGCAGATGAGATAAAGGCAAAAGAGCAGCGTAAACTCGCCGCGGACACTGACATACAACACACCAAAAGCGCAGAAAAGAAGCCGAGGTAAACAGTTATATACGAAGAAACATCGGGGGAAAAGACGTTGGAGAAAATCCGCACGACGCAACACAGGATCGAGAAAAGGGCGGAGAGTCAGAGACAGAGATAGAGACAATGGCGTGGCAGCAGCCGCGACAAGTGCACGCGACTTGCATCGCGAAACCGCTCACGGGATATACATCGGTCGGTCGTCGTCGCGCCTGTTTCTTTGCTATTCCTTTTCTCTTCGCAAAGACTGTTGTTCGACTTTCGCGTGTACAAGCGGCTCGTTTGTTTCCTCGGCGGCTCCTCTTCCGTACCATATCTCATCTCGTCCCTTCTCCTCGAGCGTGCTCTTCATTTGGCTGCTTTATACTGCTATTTTTAAAAGAGGCTTTAACGGATGCCTCGCATTTTGCTCCTTCGTATACTATATACAGCAAGGCCAGAGATGCGTTCCGAGAGAACGAGATGGAATTTCTCGCTAAACGTTCGGGACGCGACAAGCCGATTTATTTTTCCATACGGATCAGTCG